>CABHPP010001501.1:9765-21832 GCA_902168425.1 Peromyscus attwateri | reverse complement strand
CCCCCCCCCCCCCCCCCAGCTAGAAGCTCCAATAATGGATGTCTTGGGGGACCCTTCCACGGAAGGACGACTATCAATGTTCCCTCAAGCTGACCTCCTGGGATTTTCCTCCTCTCCTGCAGACTGTTGACCCTTGTTGAAGCCTTGAGGGTAGGGCTGTACCGGTCAAGGGTGCTCTGGGGACCTGGACCTCAGCTTGCTTGTTCTTTGTTGAAGGGATCAGAGAGGCAAAGTTCAGTTGAGTGAAACTGGGGGCATGTAATAACACAGTGCCTGGAACACAAGCCACACTCATCCTAAATCTCGTGGTTATCACGGTTTCCGCTAGGGCAGGTCAGGGGGAACCCTAGAGATGTGGAGAGTCTCCCCTTCTCTTGGAGTTTGCCTCGGTAAACTGGTGGCAGGTCCCTCCTATTCCCCTGCACAGAATTGGCCAGCCCCAGAATACCATCCAAGAGTGATTGGGAGGCCCCAGACACAATCTTGTCCTTGGAGATCAGCTGATGGGAACCCCTTTTAGATACAGCTGTGAGGAAAAGGTGAACCACACCTCCCACCCCAGGTCCATGGGCCATAGCCTAGAACATTCAGGCTAGCAGTATTTATCTATTTGATGTGCTTAGCCTGGGACCCGGCCATGACAGGAGGCCAGGCCTGGGAAACTGTACATCTCCGATGGCCCAAGGGTCCTGCTGCCCTCTCGGATCTAACCTGA
The DNA here is from genome assembly GCA_902168425.1 of Peromyscus attwateri. Classification (NCBI taxonomy): domain Eukaryota; kingdom Metazoa; phylum Chordata; class Mammalia; order Rodentia; family Cricetidae; genus Peromyscus; species Peromyscus attwateri. The sequence goes on along the minus strand of CABHPP010001501.1, from coordinate 21,117 downwards.
TCATATCGGTTGCACAGTTCTAAGACACAGTCTTTGCCCACATTGGGTATCCCTTCCTAGGAGCCCTGCCCAGCGAGGACTGGGAGGTCTCACAGCCCTCCATTTCCAAGTTCATTCAGTGCTTGAAGGCCTGGCAGGGGGAAGATAACTAAGAGCCCACCACCCCACTTCCAGCTCCTGTAGGTGCCCAGGCCAGGAGGGAGCCCAGCCCAGAGCAGGGCCAGTCCATACACACGACTGGATGGTGCTGTGGGCGTTCATTCACTTTCCTTCTTCGGTCCCCACACACTATAGGATTTATCTTGATTTGCTCAGCCACTGAATTGAGTCAACTCTTTTGTATGCTCGGTGAATTGCCCAGCTGCTGGCGAGGAGCGGAGGAGCGGAGAGAGCGTGCAGGGGGTACTGAGGCCGGGAATCAGGAGCGGGCGGGCGGGGGACAGGAAATGGGGAGGGGGCGCCGCGTGGGGACGAGATGGGCTGTGTGGGGAGAAGGGATCTGCCGGAGGCACCGGTGGGGCTGCGAACAGGACTTATTCAGGACGTTGTCATCAGTGTCCTGGCCAGAGTGAGGAGGAGTCTGTAGGGCTCCGAGCCTAGCTAGGGGTCTTCTTGGGCCTGGTGACCTGGGGCAAGCCTCTCCTGACTCGGTTTCTCTCCTGGGGCTTCCTCACAAGCAGGCGCACGTCGGGAATGGTAGGCTAAGCTGGAGGGGGTGCTGGAGAGCCCTTGAAGTCCTCTCAGAGGTTGGGGTGAGCGAGTGAAGGATGGGGGTCAGAGCCAGGAGTGTCGTTCTGCGTCCCTAGGTCCCAGCTGTCTGGGATCTGGGCCAGTTCCACCGGAAGACCTGGCTCCTGACAAGGTCTTGGTGTGTTGGTGGTGATGGGGTCGCGCGAGGCCCCTGCTGAGGCAGCAGATGCCCCCTCCTACTTAGACGTGCAGGAGGGACGGTCAGGTGCCCCCCTCCCCCGCAGTTTCCTCCTCGATCCCCAGCTCCCATGAGCCGGATCCGGAGGGCGATACAAGCCGGCAGCGCAGAGGGGACCGGGAGGCGGGGAGGAGGGAGGGCGCGCGGCTCTCGCAGCCGGACTGAGCGCCGGCGGAGCGGGTGGAGGGAGCCGACTGGTGGCGAGGGCGGGCGGGGGAGGGGAAGGAGGGCGGGCGGCGGGAACCAGCGCCCCCCCCCTCGAACCCCCCTCCCAGGCCGCGCGGCGAGGGGCGGGGCACGCGCGCAGATCGATGGGCGAAGCTGGGGAGGAATTTCAATCCGAGAGCGAACTTAGAGCTTGAAGGACGGAGGCGAGGCGGCAGCGGTGGTGGCGGTGGCGGGTGCAGCCCCGGAACGCCGGCCGAGCCGGGCCGGGCAGGTAAGCGTGAAGCTCGGGGATCTTGCGTCGCAGCGTGGCCCGAAGCCGAGCTTGGGCCCGTGGGACCCTGGCCACTCCGCGGGCGACCGGCTGGCGACATTGCGCTTCTCTCACGCCAACGCGCAGAGTGCGCCCCTGACCCTCTGGCTGCGCCCTAGGCCCCGCGCACGAACCCGGAGCGGTGCAGCCCATAAAGTTGTAGCAACTTGGCTGTAGAGGAATCTGAGCCGGTTCAGTCCCGCAGAGCCAGAGACTAGGGGTACGGATGTCGCCTTAGAGTCACTGCCGCAGCCTTCAGCCTCCAGATGAACAGCCCCTTCCCCTGCACTATGCTTCGCTGCTTGCACCCAAATCTGCTCCCCAGGGCCAACGACCCTCCACAGCCGCTGCCCTGCCTGGAAACCTCCACACTGTCCACGCACCTCCTCTCCCGAGTCCCTGACCCCCATCCAGCCGATATCAACATCCCTACTCTGTCTGCCATCCTTCCCACGGTTGGAGAACCTATTGGCAGGGCACCTGGGGACTGTTCGGCCACCTATCAGAGAGGCCAGGGTCTGCACGAAACCAGTGGGTCAAAACCCTGGCGTGGGAGTTGACTTTACTAGAAACTTGGTGAACCCCTCCCCACAAACTTGGAGCTGTCCTCACAGCCATCCATCTAGGGGTTGGGGTGAGAAGCCTGGGAACCTGATCTCTCACTATTCCTAACCTGCTTGTCCGTTAAACTGGGGCCAGAGGGTGTCTCAGGTTGTGTTTACAGCCACGCTCATACCACCACCACCCCCTCCAGGACCCGACAACATCTGAGATCAAAATTATGCTCTTCCAGGTAGAGGTTGGGCGACCTTGAGTCGGATGACATCGCTGAGCCTCAGTTTTCCTATCTGTAAAATGGGGATAGGATGATACTTTCAGAGAAGTGAAGGGTTAACCGAAGATGGATGTGGGGAGTTGTTTTCTCCAGCCTGGGGCAGAGGGAACCAAGGAGTGCAGAAGCCAGACGGAGTTGTTGGGTGTGTACCTGACCCTCCCCCCACTGTGCTGGGTTATGAGGGCTATGAGAGAAGTACTCTCAGGAAAGCCTGGGGTCTTTGGGGACGGGAGTTCAGGAAGGTGTCAGAGCTGGGAGCAGGTATAAAAAGCAAGCCCTCTTCCCAATCTCTCCTACAGACACGTTCTAAAAGAGCCATCCCCCCAGCCTTAAGAGGCAATGATCAAATTGGAGTTATGTCACTGAAAAGCCCAAAATAACCTCATCTCTTGTGCCTCCCCTGGCCTCCTCAGCTGTCACCTTGTAATCGAACAAGTGTCGAAGGGACAGATTCTTAAGTCCCACCCCATCTTCATGTCCCAAGTCACCAAAGGTGGAGGGTTAAAGTCCAGATGGCTGAGGGTGGTGTAAGAGAATACCCCTCTTCTTCTCCCTCTGGATTCAGGGGGCTGGGACCTCACAGCTTCATCTTTTACTTTCCTGGACCCTCAGAGGTCCGGGCAGGTTGAAGACGGTCTGAAGTCCCCCACTCTGCCCAGCAGAAGCCCTTGGGGTCTCCAGGTGAGAAAGGTCTGTTGCTATGTTCTTTTCTCTGTTCCCTAAGGGTTAGTGCCCCCCCCCCCCCAGGGCTGTGGTGCCTAGCCTTCTGGGTGTGTGTCACTCAGCCAGATAGAGCAGGCCAGTGCAGGCTGTCCGCTGACTCTGAGAAAAGCTGGCATGGGCACCTTCACCGAGCCCCCACTCTGAGGCCTGAAGGAGCAGGGAGAAAAGAGCAGAGAGCTCTGACCTCGGGAGAGTGAGCAGGCGGTCCTATCAGACCCTCCCCTCTCCAGAAAGCACCGATTTCCCCAAAGTGTCTTGGCTGTGGGTTTCCTACACATTGGTTGGGGAATCTGTTAGACATTTCTCCCTTGCCCCCCCCAAAAAAAACCCCAGGTGGTTAAGGACCCCTGGAGATTCCCAAGCCAGGGACCTTAGTTCAACCCTGCCATTTGAATCATGGAATGTAAGTCCTTGGACTCACACTCTGCAGACCACACTCCGGTTAGTGGGACTAAAATTCTGACAGAGTTGGACCAGACAACACAGTAGGGCCTCTCTCTCTCCCTGAGCCCCTTGCCGGTCTCCAGTATCTAGATACCACCGCTAGATTCTAGGGAAGTTTCCTCAACACCCAGGAAGTCTTTCTCAGATCCTGCCACGTCACTGTCCTACCCCCTGAGGAACCCAGTTCCCATCTGTAGGAGACCCGACTCTAAGTAGCAAGACACAGCTTCCCGGATATTTACGAGCAGAGAGGCCCTGGCCCCGTGGGTACATATTTCTCAGCTGAAAGGGGCTAAGCCTTGTAGCCATCGGGGTGGGTGGCAGATAGATAGGGACAGAAGGAGTGACATGAAAAGGATGCCACCACATTGACAGGCAGGAGACGGATCTCCCGAACCGGCGATGGGGCCATAAATTTCCGGGTGTAAACTTGAGATGATGGTGTACCATCAGACACTGGATACATTTGTCACATACCCCTCCATTGTTCTTCTTTTGTTATCTGTCCTGGATTTAATTTCTCCCAACAACGCATAGAATGTCACCTGGCTTTAAGTGAAGTCTTTGTTGGAGTGACTGATGACAGGTGTCCCCTGCGTGGAACTTGGGCATTATCCATTCCTAAAGTTCACACGAGGAGAGGAAGCCCAGAGAGGCATAGGATGGTGTCCAGAGTTGCACAGCAAGCCGGGTTGGGAGGAGTAGTTACTTGCTCAGGCTGCTGGGGACACCTGTTTTTCTCTTGCATCTGTGCTGGAGATGAGCAAGGAGTGGGGTGCTACTCGTGGCCTTGTGGTACCCCTCTGCATTCCTATCTGGGCATCTGACTCTATGGACCCTACTCTGTCCCCCGAGGCTGTAGGCCAGCTTCCTGGAGGGGAGAGAGAGGCAGGAGCTGAGGGCCAGCCTGGGACTCCCAGCCACCTCAGCTCCCAGGGACTGACCTCCGAGCCTGGGAATGAGGCTGTGGTGCAGATAGAGGGAGACGGACTCAGCCAACGTCGTTCTTTCTAATGGAGATCAACTGATCTGGTCCCATTTTCCAGAAAGGTCTAGGACTGTCCAAGGTCAGGAGTCATGAGCTGTAGGACTTAAACCCCTGGAGGCCGAGATCTGCCTCCTCGATGCGGGGCTGCCCCACTGGGCCAGGACCTCAGTACTGGAAAGAGATAGGAAGCCTAGGCCTCCTCAGGCAAATACAGAATGGGGCGGGGGGGGGGGGGACTCAGTTCCCAGCTCCTTCTGGGCTTAGGATGAGAGGAAAACAGTCATGGTTGGCTCAACTCACCAGCACCGGGACCACTGCCCCACAGCCCTTTCTCCAATCCATTTGGCAAAGGCTCAGAGGCAGTGGTCTTCGGTGGGGACCTGTCTCGATGGTTTGACCTCCCTCTGGTCCCCACCACTGTGACCTGTCTCTTAGGGTCCCCTCTCTTGTGAGACAGTTCCATGCTTTTAGGCCCCCAATATGGAGGGGGGTGACTTGCAGAAGAGGGTCTCCCGGTCCTTAAGGGATGGGCAGGCATGGCCTTAGCCAGGCGTTGGAGAGTGTTAGCGTACCCTCTGATGTGGTCTTCTAATATCTGCTGTCCCCTGCGGTTTTTGCCACAAGAGTCTCCCTGTGCCAGCCCCAGGCATGGACTCCAGTCACAGGAAGAGACAATTAGAAGGGATTCTGGGGCACAGGCAGGGCCAGGTCCATCTGCAAGGCCTTGGTATCCCCCAAAGAAGCTGAAATTCAGAAAAAAAAATGAGGGTGGGAAGGCATGAGCTGGCCCGGAAACTTCCATCAACCCAGCCTGGCAGCTCAGCTCCACTTTCAAAGCAACCCTTCCACATGACAGATAGGGAAATTGAGGCCCAGATCGGACTGTTGCCATGGCAATCTAGGTCAGAGCAGACAGAACGCTCAGGCCACGCTCACCCCCACACCTGACTTCTCCCCTCAACACGGACACAGCCAGATTCCCAGCCTTGCAGATGGGAACTCTGCCCCTGCCCGTAGGTCTCCATCATGGAGGTGAGGGCTCACTGCCTGTGGTGTCCCCCAGAACCCTCTGGCCCCAGGGGCACATGTCTGCCCTTTGCCCCAGATGATCACACCTCCGTGAGAGCTTTTCACTGGTGCAGTCACCGCTGACAGGACAACTGAGGCTCAGAGAGCCTGTCCCCACAACAGGCAACACCTCCCCGCCCAATAGCACCCCTGCCTTGGAAGCTATCGGGTCCAGACAGAATCCTGCCTATCATGGGAACCCCGGGGAAATGATTGACAGCCTGAGACTCGCTGTGTTTACCGACAAATCCCAGTTTTATTTTCAGCAGGATCAAACCCCGGCAACTCTTAGTCATTAACTTCCTCTGGTTTGGTAAACACGGAAGCTCGTATGGGCTGCCACATAGTCCCAACACACAGGCGCGCATTCAGGGATGAAGGCAGCCCTGGCTGGTCAGGCGGGGGTGCAGGGTTGAGGATCGTGTCTGGAGAGGGACTGTAGACCCTTCCAGGGTACCCAGTGAGTGCTAAAGAGTGGGCTCTGTGGTCAGCCATGCCCTTCTGCATGTGGTCAGTGACGGCCATGCATTTCTGTAGTGCTTTCTTCTGGCAAAGGATCTTGGGTCAGAGTCCTCACTGTGCCCACAGCACAGATGCCAGAGGACCTGAGGCTTCTCAGGTATGTTCTTTGGGAGGTCAGAGCCTTGAACCGGGAAGGGCTCCAGCTGACCTGCTTGGTAAAGTGCTAGATCTTGGTTCCTGACTGTCTCATGTGAGGTGGATATTTTAGGGGCCTTTCTAGTGCCTAGCAGCATCAGGGTACCCTGGATGCTATCCCTGAAAGAGCTATAATCCCCCAAAGTCCTTAACTCCTGGCTTTTTGGGACCCCAGGAGAGTGGTGCACCTAAACCCCGCCCCCCCATCCAGTGTTTCTCTCATGGGACATTTACATCAGAGCCACGGAGAGGGCTCTGAGAGGGGTGGGTTGCAGCTCAAGGGTGATCCCTTATCAGCCATGTGACCTGGGAGTAAAGCCCTCCTCTTTGTACCTCCAGGTTTTAATTGGTCAAGTGGGTTTGAGGCATCGGGTGATACAGAGGACTGAAAGCATTGTGTGTGTGTGTGTGTGTGTGTGTGTGTGTGTGTGTGTGTGTTGTGGTGGTGGTGGTGGGGTGGATTGGTGTGCTCTGCTCCAGGGCAGGGGGCTGAGATTGTAAGCCTTTGATGTGGGGTGTGGCTGAGTTGGGTTCCTTCCCCTCCTTTGAGCCATGACTTCCGCCTAGGTTTGGCTGGACCCTCATAGTGTGTCTATATAGAAGAGGCAAGGCTGCCCTACCTCTGGAATAGTTCCCTGCATTTGGTGCTCTGTTCTGTGGGGCCCTGACATCCTGGGTGGGGGCACTTCTGTGTCCTGTGGGGGTAAGAATGTAAAGAGAGAGGGTGCCGGGGGAGGAGGAGGAAGAAGAACTGAGGCCCTGCTATGGCCACAGGCTGGACTGTCAGAGGACCAGCAAGGCCAGCATGGACGAGCAACCAGGCTAAAAAGTCAAAAGAGAAGGCCACAGGGTTCCGGCTGACCCCAGGCTGAAGTTCACGGGGAGAGGTCATTGTTCTCATAGCTCAGGGAAACTTCTGGAAATTTGTAGCTTCCTGGAGACCAGGTTGATGGACATGTTTAAAAGGCCTCTCTGAACCAGTCACGGTGATGCTGAGGAGGCTGAGGCAGGAGGCTTGTAAATCCAAAGGTAGCCTGGGATGCAAAGAGGGACCTTGTTTCAAAGTGAGCAAACGGATAAGAAGCTCTTCCCATGCCCTGCGGTGAAGAAGTATGTTCGAGGCACCAGCAGGAATGAGATTCTTGAGGGTCTCATGATCTGGGCTGATGACGCAGGTGATGAAGAAACTGAGTTCTCTTTTGACATTGCTTGAGTAGTTGGAGCTGGGCCAGCAAGATGGCTCAGTGGGTAGAGGCACCTGCTGCCAAGCCTGACAACCTGAGTTCAGTCTCCAGGACCAACATGATGGAAGGAGATGTACACGCCCCCAACCCCTCCAATAAATGCAATGTAATTTTCTTAAATTGGAGCCACGTTCTATAAATGTTCTATAACGCGAAACCCTTCCCCCCTCTCTCTCTGTGTGTGTGTGTGTGTGTGTGTGTGTGTGTGTGTGTGTGTGTGTATGTGTGTGTGTGTGTTAGGAAATAAGGGGCACACCTGTGGCGAACAAGACTTTGGAAAGTGAATCTCACTTCATTTCGATGTCCATTAATGCTTCAGAGATAGAAACAGGGTACATATGCCCCCCAGAATTCCTGTGGGTGCTGGGGACAGTGGTGCCTGGGGTCCACATTCTTAGGAACCGGCATCTGTCTTGGAGACAGGGTCATAGGACATGCAGACATGTGTGCGGGCAGGAGCAATGTTGACAGCTCAGGCTCTGTAACGTGAACATGTGCTGGGCCTTTTCCTTTTCTCAAATCCCGCAGAGCAGGTGGAAGCTGGAGGGTCAACCTCACCTGTTGGGTCTGAGTGCTGCCTGGCTCCTCTGTCCTGGGAGCTCAGGGAAGAGACAGGCCTCTGAGGTGTTCGCCGCCTGACAGACATCTGGGCTTGTTTTGGTTTTCTCCGTCTGGTGTCCCCACAGAGCAAGGACATGTTAGATCTGAGGGATGCGCTTCACCAGGGATGGCGTTTTAGAAAAACAGCTTGTCAGAAAGCCAGGGTGTCAGGACTGGAAAGATGGTTCAGTCTAGAGCAGCGGTTCTCAGCCTTCCTGATGCCGAGACCCTTTAGTACAATTTCTCATGTCGTGGTAACCCCCAACCACGAAATTATTTTTAGTTGCTACTCCGTAACTCGATTTTTGCTACTGTTATGAATCGTAATGTAAGTATCTGTGTTTTCTGATGGTCTTAGGCACAACCCCTGTGAAAGTCTTTCAACCCCAAAGGGGTCATGACCCACAGTTTGAGAACCACTGGTCTATAAAGAGGCTGCTGCAAGTGCGTGAGGACCTGAGCTCCATGCCCAGAACCCTTGGAAGAAGCTGGGTGTGGTGGACCCTGCCCTGTAATCCAGAACTGGGGAGATGGAGACAGGAGGATCCTTGGGGCCTCGCCTATGTGGTGGGCTTCAGTTCAGTGAGAGACCATGTCTCAACAAACAGGATGAATCGCACCCGAGGACCAAGATTGACCTCTGGCCTGTCTGTCTGTCTCTGTCTGTCTGTCTCTGTCTCTCTCTCTCAAACACACACACACACACACACACACACACACACACACACACACACACATTCACACAATATTCAGGCAAGACTAGCCAGGTGCACACAAGGGCTCACTGCCCCCTCTCCCCACCCAGAAGGCCAGAGTAACAGCCCTGTGCCCAGATGGGACCCTCTGTTCCAATCCTGCCACAGCCAGCTCAATCTGGCTCACTGTGAATGGAGGGTTACCCTAGTAGCATCCAACTGCCTGCCGTACAGCCCCCAGGTCTACATCATTACTCACAGGCTGTCCCTACCCGCTCATGACAGGCTCAGGGGGTGCTGAACGCATAGCCCAGCCCCCCAGTCAAGGCTTTGTCCCCACCTCAGCCTTGAACACCCAATTGTGTGTGTGTGTGTGTGTGTGTGTGTGTGGTCTTAGTCACCCAGCTTTCCTCCCATGCCCCCGCCCCATGCACCCCTTGTGGTCTCTGAGGCATTCTCCCCTGCTCCATCATGCCTCCCCAGCTGAGTGGCTCAGGGAGGTTGGCCAGGGTCATGTACAAGTGACTGTACAATTGGGAATGAGGGGCGGGTGAGGCGGAGAGGAAGACATTGGGTTAGGTGGATCCCTAGGTCCCTGCTGAAGTCCTTGGGTTGGATTCCCCATGCTCTCCCTGGGAGGGACAGGTGGAGATAAGGCCGTGGTCAAGGAGCAGCAGTGAGTTTATAGGAACCTGTGTACGTCATACATGGTGCGCGGCAGCTAGGACGAATGTCAAAGACAAAGTCGCTTCTCCCTACTCCTCCCGAGTCGATGTCTCCCTCTGAGCCTGTGCCCTGTGCTCTACATGCTGCATGGGAGAGCCTTTAAGCCCTGGTCCCTCTGAGTCTGTGATTGTGTCAGGACACCCTTGAGTCGGAGGTGTGTCCAAGGCAGGTCACCAAAGGGATGGGAGTGTGAGTTGGATTTGGGGCAAGGTCCCCAAGGTCAAAGGCAACCTTCTGCTGTGAGTGAAACCTGGTGAGCTGATGGCCACGCAGGAAGTCCCGGCCTCAGCAAGGGCAAACTCCCAACCCTGGGCATTCATGAGGCAGGGCTGGCTAGGGTGGTGCCTGCTCGAGTCACAGAGTGCACCTCACCTTTTCTCCGTGTAGCCCTGGCTGACCTGGTTCTCAATTTGTAGACCAGGGTGGCCTCGAACTCACAGAGACCCGATTGACTCTGCCTCCCTAGTGCTGGGATTAAAGGTGTATGCCACCACCACTCAGCTTGAGCTGTGATTTTTTTTTTTTTACATACTACAAATACCGTGGAGTCTTGCCTGTGCAAACCCACTGTGGGTTACCAGTCCTTCTGTGAGTGTGTGATTCTGCAGGCTTAGACATGGACAGAGTCACACAACCAGGGCCTCAAAAATCAGTTTTATTCTATTGTAGCATTCATTTAGTTCTGAGACAGGTTGTCGGGATGTAGCCCAGGTTGTCCTCAGACTTCCAATCACCTTCCTGCTTGACCTTCTCTCGTGCTGGGATGACAGGCAAGTGTTACTCAGTCCAGCTTCTTTCTTAGTGACTCGTGTGTGTGTGTGTGTGTGTGTGTGTGTGTGTGTGTGTACATGTACATGGGCGTTTGTGTGCAAGCATGCAGAGGCCAATGAACCTCAGAAATACTCCTGTCTCCACCTCCTCAGCCCCGAGATATTCTCTGTCTCTCTGTCTCTCTCTGTCTGTCTCTCTCCCTGTCTCTCTGGTACCATATGCGCCTGGCTGGGGGAAGCATATGCACCCCCACAAATAAAGCCAGAAAAGAATTCTAGGGTGTACACCCACCCAATTCACACAACTGGGGGTTGAAACAGAAATGGAGGAAAGGGGCAGCCCACCAACACTGTCACTCCCCTGGAACAGGGATGTGGCACCATAGCATTTTTTAAAAAGCATGGCTTCTAGGAATCAGACTCCGGCTCTCCTGCTCCTGGGGCAAGCGCCCTCCCATCCGAGCCGCCTCCCCAGCCTAGTGTAATGGTTTTGAAGTTAGCTCCTATTGCTGCATGAGTCATCCCATATTTATTTTTAATTGCTAAGTAGTATTCCCCTGTCTTGATAGAATGCCTATCCTTTCCCTGCATCCCCGAGGGACAGACATTTGAATCATTTCTAGTTTGGGGTCGTAATGAATCACACTGTGACATTTGTGTACCAGCTTTTATGTGGACTCCAGCCTTCATTTCTCTCGGGTAGATCCCTCGGAATGGATTGCTGAGTCATTTGGTAAGTTTATATTTAAATTCTTAACAAAGTGCCAACTTGCCAGACTTCCAAATTGGCTGGACCAGTTTACGTCCCCATCAGCAATCCTTGAGGGTCTGTGCTTTTCTGTGTGTTCTGGTAGCTGGTACGGCCAGTCTTTTTATTACAGAGATCCGAGTCGGAGTACAGTGCTATCTGGTGCTGGGTCCAATTTGCAGTTTCCAGGCTGACCAGCGGTGTTGAACGTCTTTCTGTAAGCTCGTAGGCACCCACATTCCTTCTTTGATAAAATGTCTATTCAAATCTTTGCCCATTTTAATGGGTTTGTCTCATTATTAGCTTTCAAAATTATTCAAATTTACTGTGAGAGAGTTCTGTACGTATTCCAACATGAGTCTTTTGTAAGAAACGGATTTATAAATGCCATATCTTGATATTCTCTCTCTCTCTCTCTCTCTCTCTCTCTCTCTCTCTCTCTCTCTCT
>CABHPP010001500.1:36413-47538 GCA_902168425.1 Peromyscus attwateri | reverse complement strand
CAAAAAAAAAAAAAAAAAAAAAAAAGAGAAAAGAAAAAAAGAGAAAAAAAAGAAATACGTAAAATCCATTAATAGTCTAACTCTCAGGAGGTTGAGACAGGAGGATCAGCACAACTTTGAGACCAGCCTGACCTACATAGCACTAGACCCTGAGTTCAGTCTCCATTCCTACAGGGCAGGGGGTGGGAGGGCTTGCACGTCCAGAGCTCCGTGAAATGTGTTTCACAGTTTTCCCCCTCCAGGGAGTTTGTGACTCCCCCTGTGCAGTGTTTGAGAAGGCTAAGAGGAAATGGAAGGCCTTCAGATGCTGCCAGAACAGGGTGTGTGCTGGGGAAAGCACCTTCCTGAGTGACAGCTAAAAGTCACTAGGAGATCGGTGTTCCTGTGCCTGTGAACTTGGCGTGCGTGCACGTCCATATGCGTGTGTCTATACGTTGTAGTTTGGGTTTTGAACAGCAGACGTTCGCTGCACATTTAGATACAACCAGCAGAAGCAAAAGTCGTCTTTGGGTAAGCGCGACAGTTGTACAGGAAACATTTTATTTTCTTGATAATTAGCTTCAGCTCCTGTGTGGTGGCGGCGCACGCCTTTAGTCCCAGCACTGGGGAGGCAGAGGCAAACGGAGTTCGAGGCCAGCCTGGGCTACAGAGTTCCAGGACAGCCAGGGATACATAGAGAGACCTTGTCTCTACACAAATAAGTAAAAATAACAGCAGTATCAGCTCTTCAATGAGGAAAACGTAGGAAGGGCTCGGTTTCTTTTCTCCCTGAGTCTTGTCTGGTGAGGGAAGGGGGTATGGAGAGGCACACAGCCTCCTGGGACTCTGCGCCTATTCTGAGGTAGAGAGACAAGGGTTGTTTGTTTGTTTGTTCTGTTTTTTAAAAATAATTTATTTAAATTTGTTTTATGTGCATTGGTGTGGGATCCCCTGGAACCGGAGTTACAGACGGTTGTGAGCGGCCATGTGGGTGCTGGGAATTGAACCCAGGTCCTCTGGAAGAGCTGCCAGTGCTCCTAACCCCAGAGCCATCTCTCCAGCCCCTTGTTTTGTGTTTGTTAGTAGTGTTTGAGATTGGACCATGGTCTCACCCCAGGTAGACAATGCTTTTCCCTGAGCCATGTCCTCAGTCTCCATAGGAGTCCCGTATTGTTTGGTGGGTGGCAGCCCACTGATTGCTTCTTAGCCAATTATTTCAAAACTTAGCTTGAAGCAGTTTTTGAAAGTGGGGCAGCTTAGCCGGGCAGTTGGCTCAGGTCGCTTGTGAGAACAAGGCCCTTGGGAGACGTGACCTCCAGGTTAAGGGTCTTTTACTCTGGCACGCTCCTTCCTTTTCTCCAGTCAGTGCTGGCTGATGGAGTGAGGCTCAGGTGAGAAGCCCTGTACAGCGCTGTTTCAGTGTCCTCACAGAACGGCAGCTGGCTTCACCTCCCCAGACTGACTGGGCCACTAGCGAGCAAGTCAGAAGCCTCAGAAGTCACTGTTACTTCCACAGAACCCTTTTGGTGGCACAGGTTAGCCCATAGTGGTATGCCAGGAGGTGAAGGCTCATTGGGAGCTCCGTGCTGGAGCTGGTCACCACAAGCTTCGTAGATGGCCAGCGGGTGTGATTTCCGGATCCACCAACTTCCCCCAGCTTCCTTCCCTTAAGGTCTCTAGCGCAGCTTTCCTGGGTACAGACCGGACGGCCGTCCTGCTCTGGGAGGGTCTCATGTGCTCACTGTCTGGGGGCTCCTCTTGCTATGCATTCCTTTCTCTTTTTATCATGAGCCTCAGCTGCTTCCCAGCGGTGTGGGTGGTTACTGCTTTCCGAGAGAAGCAGTTGGTATTTTGAGTTCTGCAGTCATTATTTCTGAAGAGATTGCACATTATGGCTGTTTGGCAGCAATGGCTTGAAGTTCCACAATTTCAGGTCTCTGCACCGCAAACCCATCCATCTGTCGTGTCTTCCTGCTGGGGTAGTGCAGCCCAGTGCCGAGGGCTTTCTGACTTCTGTCTGTGGTAGAGGATTTCTGCTCCGCTTGAAATGTGGCCTCGGATAGATCCAGATGGCTCCAGAACCGATGGGCACCGCATTGTTGAGAGGATCAAACCTAGTCAATTGTTGGTCTTGGCTTCTCTGGAGAAGGCTTTGGCTTGCTGGTAGATGGACGCTTCCTGGTTAGCCCTCTTCTTCGGTTCCTTAGAGTATGGCCTTCAGAGGGTAGAATTTGGATCTCTTGATTTGAGTGGATTGTGCTTGGAATGGAACCCAGGGACTCAATGCACACTAAATGATCTTCCACTGAATCCCATCCCACCCCCACCCCTACCCCCACACCTGTTCTCTTGGGTCTCTTTTTCAATGAAATAGCATAAAATGCTGTTTTGTAAACTTGAAATGAGTTCTTTAACATTGAAAATGCACCAGTTTTGTTTATTGTTTACGTGTATAACTTTAGGCTGTGTGTGCACACTGAGGTGTGTGTGTGTGTGTGTGTGTGTGTGTGTGTGTGTGTGTTTTGAAACAGGGTCTTTCTGTGTTGCCCAGGCTGTTCTCAGACTTGGGATCATTCCCACCTGGGCCTCCCGAGTGCTGGGGTTCTCCTCAGCAGGTGCCACCATGCTGCCTCTGTTAGAATTTAAAAGTTACCTCAGAACGGCATGGTAGCGGGTGCCCTGTCTCCAAACGAAAATAAAACACAAAAGAGCTAAATTTGCCCCCCCCCCTTTAGCTTCTTGGTAATAAATATTTTTCAGTTTCAGAGGTGACAGGGAAGGGTTAGAACAGTTGGCCTGTTCTGGGTAGGTGAGTTAGTGTTGGTGTTCCGCCTTAGACATCCTCATGGTATGGTGACCCTAAGGATACCTTCTGCCTTGACGGACCAGTCCCTCCCTATGCTTCCAGGTGGCCTGGGGCCCAAGGGTTGTCAGAGGAATGTGAACTGCATAGTCCTCCACCCCCTGGAAAAGACCTTCATGGTCATTCAGTCCCTGGACAATACATGGCTTCTCAGTCTCCATTTGAAGGCCCATGGCCTTGGCTTTTGTGATTTTTTTGTTGGTTTGTTTTTGGTTTTCAAGACAGGGTTTCTCTGTGTAGCTTTGTGCCTTTCTTGGAACTCGCTCTGTAGACCAGGCTGGCCTCAAACTCACAGAGATCCGCCTGGCTGGGATTAAAGGCGTGCGCCACCACTGCCGCCCCCCCCCCCCCCGTTTGTTTGTTTTTTTTGATTTGACAAAAAGCCACGGTTATCTTGGAAGAGGGGATGTCAATTGAGAACATACATAGAATAGATTGCAACTTAGAGAAATCAGAGCCCCTAGAAACCCAGACATGAAGTTCGAGGTAAAAACCCCTTCTCTCAAGTTTTGGACACTTGTCAGAAATGCTAATGTGGGCCTCATTACCATTCTCCTCAGGTTAGACTACCGGAGCAGAAAGGGGTGCTGCCTGCTGGAGCCAGTTTTTCTCCTGACACCCTCGATTTCTGCCCCGGAGGGGAGGGCAGGATGCCAGGCTAGTGCAGAGTGGGGGGCCCTGTGGGGCCTCCAGAGGGAAAGGGGGCAAATGAAGATGAAATGTCAGTCCTGACACAGCTGTCAGTGTGCAGCTGAGCGGCCTCACGGCTTACTGTGTAAATACTCCTTTCTCCATACGAAAAAGATCCCCTGGCCGGGCAGTGGGCACTGGGCATCAGCTTTGTTGGAGCATTGAGTTCTTAGATGGGTAGGGTAAGGGGCTTTAGGGAGTGAAGGCCCCTGTGGAGGGCAGTCTGAGGAGACGTTAGTTGGCTCATTTCCCAGACCCTGGCTTCTGTGTTGGTTAGGTTTGTGAGCTTGACGTAAGCCAGTCATCTAGGAGGAGAGGACATGAGCTGAGGGAATGCCGCACCCATCAGCCCAGCCTGTAGACAGGCATTCTCTAGATTGATGATTGATTGTAGAAGGACCCGGCTCACTGTGGGTGGTGCTATCCCTGGGCAGGTGGTTCTTAGTATAAGAAAAGCAGGCTGAGTGAGCGAGCCCTGAAGAGCAAACCAGAAAGCTGTGCTCCCCATGACCTCTGCTGCTTCAGTTCCTGCCCTGAGTTCTGCCTCGACTTCCTTCTGTGATGAACTATGAACTGGAAGCTTAAGTAATCCCTTTCCACCTCAGTTGCTCTTGGTCATGGTCTTTTATCACAGCATCAGCAAGCAAAGAAACACAGTTTCCCAGAGTTTGTTTTTCTTTTATTTTTTTCGAGACAGGGTTTCTCCATGTAGTTTTGGTGCCTGTCCTGGATCTCGCTCTGTAGACCAGGCTGGCCTGGAACTCACAGAGATCCGCCTGGCTCTGCCTCCCGAGTGCTGGGATTAAAGGCTAAAGGCGTGCGCCACCGCTGCCGCCTGGCAGATTGTTTTTCTTAAAGAAAGGGTCTTACACTATAACCAGCCTGGGGGTACACGTGAGCCACTTGGCTTGGCTTCTCAAGAAGTTGTAGGGGATGTGTGAGGGAGGGTGTGGAGGAAGTGAAGTTAGAATTCAGGACAGTGACTTTCCTGGGTGCCTCATTCTTTCTCCAGCTCCCCTCTTTGCATGTCTTAGCCTTCATGCCTACAGTCTGTGTTTACCTTTTAATAAACTTCAGCGCACGGGGAAGCCCATGCCCGTGCCCCGCGGGGTGCATCTTAATTCTGCGGCACCCTTTCTCTTAACCCTTGTGCTTAATTAAATGTATACTGACATATTTATTAAACTCCAACTCAGCTTCACAAAATAGAATTACAAACCATAGCCAAAGTTAGGCAAAGGTAGAGGCGGCAGGATCGTGAGTTGGAGGCCAGTGTGGGCTGTCTAGTGTATATACTATGCATTATGTTCTGTATCGTCCCCAGAAAGCAAAGTAAAGCCCCTGGACCGATAGCTGCTATGTTTCTAGGCTGTTTCATATGCATGGTTATTCCTGTTGGTGAGGGAAGGAGTGACGTCATTTTCACATCTCTGTAAATAGAACTCAGCTAGCACATGTGGGCTTCCTCAAGAAGGACGTACAATCCAAAAGTGGCAGTGCGATCTGCCACCTCAGGTGTGGGTCCCTGCAAGTGACACACGAGAGATCGTTTAAGACGTTCTCTGAACTGTGTATCTGTGGCACAGTCCTCACCCTTTCCTGTAGGACGGGAGCCATTTTAGTTTTGTTGAGCGGTTTCCATGGTGCCCGGAGTAGGGTCCTGTCGGCAAAGCTCGTGTGAAGATCCAAGTTCAATCCCCAGACCACACTGGCCATGGTGGTGTGCACTTCAGGGAGGGGTTCAGAGACCGAAGTCTTCCTCAATGGTCCCTCTATGGTCAGTCTAGCCTGACGTGAGCTCCAGGCCAATGAGAGAGCCTCTCTCAAAGGAAGGAGACGGCATTCCTGAGGGTCTGCCCTCCAGCCTCTGCAGATAGATACACCTGAACATGTGCACACACATATGCAGACATTTTTAAAAAGGTGTGTGCAACTAAATGGTCTAAAAAATAAAGATTTTATTTTAATAGGTTTTATTTGTTTGTTTGTTTTGTTGTAGAGGCAGGGTCTCACCCTAGCTGGCCTGGAACTCAGTATTTAAAGGAGCTGGCCTTGAACTCATAGAGATCCGCCTGCCTCTGCCTCCGAATGCTGGGATTAAAGTTGTATGCTACCGCACTCGGCTTTATTTTTATTTTATGTGTATGAGTGTTGGCCTATGTGTACATATGTGCACAGTGTGCATGCCTTATGCCCTTGGAGGTCAGTGGAGGGTGTCAGATCTCCTGAAACTGGAGTCACAGACAAGTCTTCTATAAGATCTCAACAGTTAAGAGTTCTCCTAACCATTGAGAGCATTCCCTCTGCCCCCTGCCATACCCGCTTTCAAAGTTCAACAGTTGTCCTACCTAGCAAATACCAATACTTCACTACCTTGTAGGTGAGGCTAGCCTTGAACTCCTGGTTCTCCTGCCTCTGCCTCCCAAGGGCTGGGGTTACCTGCCTGAGCCACTGTGCCGGCTTTACTTCTGTGTTTTCTTTGGACGGTTTGAGCTCATCCGTTTAGGTCCATGGTCTATTTTCAGTTAATTTTTGTGTTTGGATAAGGAAGTGGTCCGGCTTCATTGTTTCACACGGGGCTGTTTCCTGAGGCCGTCTTTGTCCCCGTGCAGACACAGGTGCTGTTCCCTAGGGGTCAGTGCCTCGCTAGAACTTAAGTCTCTGACTCTCTGTTTCTAGCTGCACCCAGGGCTGTGACTTCCTTTCATCTCTGAACTGCTGAGCTTGGTCCAGTCCCCGAAAGTCTGTTCTGTCTTGGAGGCCACACCTCCCAAGGGAACCACGCCTCCTAAGGGAACCACGCCTCCTAAGGGAACGCCCACCTTTGCCCAGCTTGTTCCTCTTCTGCTTTTCTTTTTAATTGTGGTCTGATTGAAGCAAGAGCCTTACCACTGAACTACCCTGTGTCTGTGATATAAAGGACCTTTAAGACCCTCATGTTCAGGCTGGCAAGATGGCTCAGTGCATAAAGTGACCAGAGTCCCAGCCCTGGAAACCAGCGACGTGCAGTGGTGTGTGCCTCCACTCAAACTAAATCAGTACATACATAAGTGTGTGAGTGTGAGTGTGTGAGTGTGAGTGTGTGTGTGTGTGTGTGTATGTTTAAAGAAATGTCTTTCAAACACAGATTTCTATAATGCTTCTAGATATGTCTTTGTTTTTGCTGGCTGTGAAAATTAAAAAAGGAAGTAGTTTATTCAGAAAAGGAAGTTGGTACTTCAGGAAGCCTAGCAGTCCAGTGAGGGTTGTGATTTTCTGTGTAAAAACACGAGGACTCTGAGGTGGTGGCCAGAGAAGGTGGTTGACATTTTTCTCACAATTGCTAAGGACTTTGAGGTGGTTTTGTGTCCTCACCTGGATCATAGCCTTGGTTCTGTGCCTGTGTCTAGTAGACTGTGCTGCGGATTATAGGGCTCTGTGGCGGGTGGGTGCACCAGGTCAGGAACACATCCAGTAATTTGATTTTGCACTTTGAACTAGTAGTAGAGTACTGGGTGGGATAATGAGAGTGGCGTTAGAGCTCCTTACCTGCAATGTAGGAAGCAGAGAGAGCTGACTGGGCCTGGAGTGAGAACAAGGCCACACCTCCTAATCCTTCCCAAACAGTTCCACTAACTGGCAACCTAGCATTCAAATGAATAAGCCTATGGGGGCCCCATTCTCATTCAAACCACCATACTACCCTTGGCTTTGGGGTCGGTGTAGAGTGAAGTAAGGGTTACTTTACTACAAAATAGCCTGTTAATTGAGATGGCTAGAGAGATCATGCAGCTTTTATTAAAAAGGGTTGTCCCTCAGTTCCAGTACCGTAGGTGCTCACTCCTTTGTATACAGTGAAATGTGCTGCCTCTGCGCATCCTCCCATGTGCTTGTGAGCCACCTCTTGATTCCACGTGATATGATACCTAACGCAGTGTCATGCTGTGTCAGCAGTTATTGTTTAGGGGATCATTTCAAGACAAAAAGTCTGGACAGGTGTACTTTTTTTCTGAATATTTTTGCTCTGTAGTTTATTAACTCCCCAGCTGTGGAACTCACGGATGTTTCTGGCTAGTTTGTTGACGTTATTCTCTCAGTGGGCTGACTTACAGGTTAGACTTTGTCGTCGCCAACTCTGTAGAGATACCGTCTGTACGAGGTCAGGTGCTTGCAGTGGGGTCAGGAACGGACTAAGAGCTTTGGAGGACAAGGGAAGGGCAGGTGCACTAGTTTCTCATCACTGCTGTGGTAAAAACCCTCACAAAAGCAGCTTAAGGGAGGAAGGGCTTAGCTTGGCTCATAGTTCTGGGGGGAATAGCCTGGGGTGGCAGGAAGGCCTGGTGGCAGAGTGGGACTGTGGCTGGACGCATTGCACCCCAGGAAGCAGAAAGGGGCGGGGAGAGAGTGAGCGCCATTTCCTCAAGGTTTTACAACTATCCTAAGCAGTCTCACCAGCTGAGAACCAAGGGTTTGAACACATGAGCCTGTCGGGGGGACACTTCACCTTCAGACCACCACAGCAGCTGTATAATATTGGGGAATAATTTAATTCTTATCTAGGGTTATTATACAGTAAAAGGCCTGAGAGTAGCTCGTTCTAGAAGAAAGCACAAAGTGGTGGCCTCAGTGTTCTGTAGACGTTGGTTTTTCCAACAGCAAATAGAAGATAATTGCATGCCAGTAATTACTTCAAGAATTGTGTGTGTGTGTGTGTGTGTGTGTGTGTGTGTGTGTGTGTGGTTTTTTGAGACAGGGTCTCAGTATGTAGCTCATCTGGCCTCAGACTTGTAATCCTCCTGCCTCTGCCCTCTGAGTGCTGGGATTACAGGCCCCTGGTACTCCTCTGGGCTCCGTAATAGGCTCTGAATCACTGACCTGCATTCAGACCACTAGCGATGGGAAGTAAGCTGTGGGTAAACTTGCTCTTGTTTTTTTTTTCTGGGGCCCTGTGCGTGAGAAGTCTGTAGTCTTAGAGCTTGCTGAGTTTTCCTTGTGAGGATGACCCTCCCTGTCAGCCACGAGCAGGCTGCTTTTTCTGTCACGTGGAAATAGCACCTTTCTTCCTGTTACTGATGGATCACTTTGCTCCACTTACCTGAGTACAGCCAACAGTTTATAGGATGTGGTTTGCCACATCAGTCCTGTTCATACACCAGCCACCTTCAGTTAACAGTCCAGAGGGTTCATGGCTTAGCCCTAGGCTGTCACCTCTTCACAAGAGATCTTGGTCTCTATACTCCCTAAAACCTGGCTTGCCTGCAAATTTTAGGGTTCCCACAAGTGTGATAATTCGTTAGAACTGACTCTGGGACACCCCATTCCCAATGTCTACCCTAGTAGATCATTTGAGTGAGGGAATCATAGATAAAGGGAGTGAGGAGTGCTATATGTTCGTGATGTTTCTTTTTTCCTCTGTGTAGACCAGGCTGGCCTGGAACTCACAGAGATCCACCTGCCTCTGCCTCCCAAGGGCTGGGATTAAAGGCGTAGGCCCCCATGCCCAGCTCTGTTTTTGACTTGTAATCAAGGCCCTGTGTGTTTGCTGTGGTGGCCAAACCCCATCCTGTAGACACTGGACGAGAGATGTTAAGATCAGTCAGAGCCAGTGTGTATGCCTGAAGTACGGGAGGCTCGTTTTCTTGGGCTAATATTAGATATTTAGAAACAGAAGAGAAGGGTCATCTGTCTGTAGCCGAGGAGAGGAAGTGCAGACTGCGTGGATCTTCAGATCTGAGAGGAGCCCACGGGCGGCGTTTCACCTCAAAGCTCAGATCTGAGCTCCAATGCGTTTGTGATCACGCCGGACCTGGGGTGCTAGTTAGTGTGCATGTGTGCCGTGTTCCGACAGCTTGCACACATTTTTCATTTTCATGTGCATTTGTTTAATGTGTGCTTGTTAGTGCGGGGTGTGCATTTGCAGGCGGAGGCCTGAGGTTGATGCGGTGTCTCTCCTGGATCACCGTTCTCCTTATCTTTTGAGACAAGGCCTCGGACTGAAGCTCATTGATTCAACTCGGCCAGCGGCCTTCAGGGATCCGCCAGGCCCCTCCCCTCCCATTCTAGGGTCACAGGGGTTCCACCCTATACCTGGCTTTTACCTGGGTCTGGTGATCTGAACCCAGGTCCTGTGTTTGTGTGACAAGAGTCGCCTCCCCAGCCCTTTTTAGGTGAGGTTGTCCGTGTGAAAGCAGCCGACACAGGAGGTTCTCTGTTTAATTTCAAGCATTTCTTTGAGTTACAAAAACACTTGTGAGGCCAATATGGTGACTCATTCCTGTAATTCCAGCATTGTGAGGCTGAGGCAGGAGGACTGCCACAAGTTGGAGGCTATCCTGGGCTACAGAGTGAAACCTTTTTCCAAAAACAAGTCAGGAGAGGTGGCTCAGTAATAGTGGTTTTTCCCGCCAAGCCTGACAGCCTGAGTTCAGTCCGCAGGACCTGCATGGAAGGAGAAAACCGGCTCCCTTGGATTGTCCTCTGGCTATACAGGCAGACTGTAGTCTGCACCCCCCTCTAGACCCCCCACGTAATTCAAAACAAAACAAAAACAGGTTCAGCGGGTAAGGGAGTTTGTCTTGTAAGCCTGTTAACCAAGGCCGGTCCTGGAACCCATGTAAAAGTGGAAGGAGAGAATTCACCCCACAAAGTTGTCCTCCGACTTTCTCATGGGGTGTGTAGTACACATGCCCACTCCTGCACACACACATACATACACAATAAGATTTTTTCAAATAAAATGTTTTTTTGTGATGACATTTGCTTTTTCTAAGGTTTAAAAAAGGCTTTTGTAAGCTTGTATTTTAACCCAGACTATTCTCAGCATACACTCTAGAATAGTACCTTAGTTATCTTAATCCTCAATATTCTGGCATTCTGTGCCCTTCCTTTTATTAATATTTTAAGGAGGGGGGGGGAAGTCTCCCATAATAGTCTTCATGTAGAGTCGGTGTCAAGAGCATCTCATGCTGAAAAGCGAGGGTTCGCAGCCCTTCTTGTCTTGAAGGAGGTCTGTTAGCAGCAAATGTGGCCGGGTTGGCAGTCGCCTTGGTTCTGGATTTCCTCTGTGCTTGCTTTGAATTTATCACCTGATCCATTCCTAGCGACTGAGTCCTCCCAGCCTCTGGCAGAGCCCAGCTTGTCAGAATCAAGCTCATCACTCACACTGGCTCTGGGGAAGGAGCCTCCCGCCCTCGGCAAGGAAAGCGGGTTTCTGTGTGAGCGGAAGGCAGGAAGGCAGGAAGGCAGATTAGCTGTTATGTAACGGCGCTTTCAGGGGAGAAACAAGGCCGGATCTGGGGCTAAAACTGGCCTGAGATGGGATAGCAGATGTTTTATTCATCCTTGACAAGGGTGTGGTGTTAGACTTGAAGTTTCTGTCCTAGGGCAGAGGTAGGTGTGCTGGGCAGCCGCTATTGGGACACTTGCTGATTGGTGGTATACGTGCAAATAAAACTTCAATAAATACTCCTTTTCAGCCAGGCGGCAGCGGCGCACGCCTTTAATCCCAGTACTCTGGAGGCAGAGCCAGGCGGATCTCTGTGAGTTCGAGGCCAGCCTGGGCTACAGAGTGAGTTCCAGGACAGGCTCCAAAGCTACGCAGAGAAACCCTATCTC
>CABHPP010001500.1:19737-36313 GCA_902168425.1 Peromyscus attwateri | reverse complement strand
CCTGCCTCTGCACCAGAGTGCCGGGATTAGAGGCGTGTGCCATAACGCCTAGCTGCTAATTTTTTAATGTTTGTTTTTACATTTGTACAGCTTCACAAACTGATGAATTGGAAATTAATACTCTGACTACCCAGTCAGGATGTTTTTTTCAGTGGTGCTGAGGTGTGCTGTTGAAAGTGGGGTCCCCAGTGCCTAGATGAAGGAATGGGTAGATTCTTGGCATATACCCTGAGGAGGTGGCTAAGAAATGACCAGGGAGGAGAATGCCCCTTGGCAGGGTTCCTTCAGCAGGCTGGGGCTGGAGGCTGAGGCTGGATCAGGGTGCTCTGTCCTGATTTTTTCCTTTCCCCAACCCCTGCTCCTGTGGTACCCAAACATTGCTTAACGTTTTCAGTTCCTAACCATCGTGACCGCTGATCTGGACATGGGGGACAGAACAGAGCGGCTCGTGGGGTCAGCGGTCGTACACCAAGCCCTTTGGTCCCTTTCCGTGTGTGGTCCCACAGTCTAGCTGTAGGATGAGGAAGGAGAGGAGGGAAAAGTGAAAAGTTACAAAGTTAGGTGACCTCTCTAAGATGAGGGATTGATCTCGAAGGCCTCTGGGTAACAAAGGAGAAAACTCCAGAAGGTGATAAAGAGGGTGGGAGTCTCGGGCTAAAGGGGAAAGGGCCTCTCAGCTCCTGGCTCCTTCCTTCCCTGGTGACATTTTGTCCTAAGCCACAAGTTTCCTCAGGCCTACGAAGGAGCTAGGAGGACTGGGGTGCCAGGGCCCGGTGCCCTGTAATGGAATGGAGAAGGGAGAATGGCAGACAGCGTAGATTTCCAATTACGTAGCTAAAATAACAACAGAAACCATTTTATTTTTTTTTCCCATTTCTGTTTCTTCCAATCGTCATGTTGGAGATTGAACCCAGGGCCTCGTGAATTATAAGTAAGTGTTCTGTGGGTGAAGTGCAGCCCTAACACCCCAAACTTGAAATTACAATCACCAGGGGCTAGAGAGCCGGATCAGCTGTTAGAGCACTGGCTGCCCTTCCAGAGGATTCGGGTTCAATTCCCAGTACCTACATGGCAGCTCACAGCTGTCTGTAACTCCACCACACCTTCACACAGAAATACGTGCAGTCAAAACACCAATGCATGTAAAATAAAAGGAAGTAAATCATTAAAAAATTGTGATCACCTTGTGAAACACATGTTAGAGTGTGTGTGTTCTCATCCATGTTAAACTCCATGCCCTCCCAACACCCATATCCACATTAAACGTGCTGGAGATTTTGCTCCATGCTCTCCCAACACCGTTTTTTTTTTTTCTTAAGATTTATTTATTTATTATGTATAGAGTGTTCTGTCTGCATGTATGCCTGCAGGTCAGAAGAGGGCACCAGATCTCATTACAGATGGTTGTGAGCCACCATGTGGTTGCTGGGAATTGAACTCAGGACCTCTGGAAGAGCGGCCAGTGCTCTTAACCTCTGAGCCATCTCTCCAGCCCTGGCCCAACACCATTTTTATTTTATTTGTTGCTCAGATATTTTTAAGATAAATTCTGGAGATCATTATTAGTTCAGTATTCTTTTTTAAAGATGTTTGGGCATTTTCCTGTGTGTCGAGGATGCTGTTATATCAATAATATCACTACTTTTAAAAAGATAAAGTTTAGGTTTTAAATTGGGTTAGCCTTTTTTGGTAAACTTTTAAAAATTGACATCTATTTTAACAATTTGGATTTAAATATGTTAGGGCTCAAGGTGAAAGTGTAGGATGGCGATCATTTGTACTTCAATAGTAGTCAGTGTTTTTTTTTTTTCTTAAAGAATAGTCACATCTATAGCCATGGCTTCAATTAACAAAACAGTTCAGCCCCTTAATTCTTGAATTTTTAGCCCATGCAGCATCTCTTCCTCAGACTCCCCAAATAGCTATCAACCTCACTGGCTTTAATAGGCAACCTCTTTCTTTGGTATTTCCCAAACTCACCCGGGAGCGTGACCTTCCCTTAATGACACAGGAGCCGCCTCTGGTACCGCCCACCTCAGTTCCTGTCCGGCCCATCACCAAGCCCCGCCAGCCCACCTCCTTATTTCTCCCAAGTGTTGCGTCTCTTTCTGGTGATTGCAGTACTCTCAGGAAAGCTCCGGAGTAACTCACGGCTTTGTTCATCTCAGCCCCTTCCAGAGCATTCCCTCACCGCAGCTGGGTGAGCTGTTCATGATACAACTGGGCTGTATCTCAGGGTAGAGCCAGACGTGGACAAGGCTCGCAGGACTCTGCAGGAAGCAGCTTTTCTCTTCTCAGCTGCTTTCCTCTCCCCACTCACTGAGTAATTATTTGATCAGTATCCATCCGTCTGCCTCACTGGAAGGACACCCCATCCAGAAGTCTAAAAGGATAGGGGGAAGTGTGTTGTAAAGTTGAATTGCTGAAGATTTCGAGCAGTTGATCTACTTTTTTTAAAAACAACTTATTTTTTTTACTTTCTGTATGTGGTGTTTTGGCCTGCCACTATGTCTCTGTGAGGGTGTCAGATCCTCTGGAACTGGAGTCGCAGACAGTTGTGCGCTGCCACGTGGGTGCTGGGAATTGAACCCGGGTCCTCTGGAAGAGTGGTCAGTGCTCTTAATTGCTGAGACCTTACTCACTCTAGTCCCTCATCTAATTTTTTTAATTTTCAAAATGTAAATTTTCAAAAATGGTCATGAAGTGATTCCACATGAGTTTAAGTCTTTTTGGTGAAAATTGAAATATTTAAAAGTATCGTTGAAAAACATCTCAGCTATTTTAGTGGCTAATGTTAGCATTTAGGCCTCTGTACTGGCCTGCCCTTAGGGTCCTGACACGATAGACCTCAGCTGCAGCCACTAAGAGCTCCCCCTGTGTGCATTCGTTACGTTTCCTTATAAAAGGCGGCCTTGCCTACCTCCCGTCTCCTTTCTTTCCCTTCCTCGTCCCCAGGGACCCGTCCCTGCCCCCTTCTCTGCCCCTTCTCTTCCCTTCCCTCAGTAAACCTCCTACACGGGCCCTGTTGTATGGCGACTCCTTCCACCATTTTTAAAATACAGCAGCTGTGTCTGTTAAATATCCACTGTTCCAAGGCAAGTCTTGGAGTTACTGTTCTCTTGCTGTGAAGAGACCCCATGACCAAGGCAGCTCTCAGGAATGAAAACATTTAGCTGGGGCTGGCTCACAGTTTTAGAGGGTGAGCCCATTAACCTCATGGTGGGCAGCAGACAGCTGCGGCCCTGGAGCAGCAGCTGAGACCTTTATATACTAGACCTTAGGCGGCGGGCAGAGAGAGAGACTGGGCCTAGAGGGGGCTTTTGAAACCCCACCCCCACCCCAGTGGCACACCTCTTCTAGCAAGGCCACACCTCCTCATCCTTCCTAAGCAGTTCACAAACTAGGGGCCCGACATTCAACTATGTGAGCCGAGGAGGGCCATTCTCATTCAGACCACCACAGTGTTTCTTAATTTATGAAATCATAGATTCTCTAACGTCACCTGAGTTTCTGTCCAGTGACTCAGGTCCGTCTGATACTGTCTGTGATCAGTATATCTTGTATAATATTCGAGGGACCAGCCTTAATATTATACATCCCAGGGGCTCAGGAGAGAGAACTACTAACGGCGAGGACTATTTTCAGGAAATAGAATCTCAGCACACCGAGCTCTCTAGTCCACTTGCTTTAATTCCTCTGGCATAGCATCCTTTATACACAGCTTCAGTTCTGTTCTCGTGTCTAGCTCCTTTCTTGGCTGATTTCTCTCTGTTTATCTACTGCTTCCTCTAAGTTCTATCTTAATTCTCTCGTCTTAACTCTGCCTCATCCAGGTCCTTTTCACCTTGTTCTTACCCAGCTAGTACTTCCCCATCTGGCTCTTCCTCATCTTCCATCTCGTTCCTCTGGTACTCTCTTCTAGCCCTTCAATCTAGTTCTTCCCCATCTCAGTTTGTTCCTCTCAAGTTCTTACCCGTCTAGTTCTTCCATTCTCTTTTCTCTTCTCCCTCCCATGCCCTGGAAGTCCTGGTATAGAAAGCCAGGCTTCCAGGGTCAAACGGAGGGGTGATAAGAATCACACTGAGAGGCAATAACCGTTAATTATCATTTGCAACCCCAAAGGGAAGTGACCAAGGGGGAAATGAATGAACTAAAGGCTAAATTCGGGTAATATCTAAGAAGAGGGCTCTTATGTGCTCCACTATAATCCTAAACGTGATTAGTAGAAAATGTTAAGAATCTATAAGTTGCTAGGTCAATGGGAGAAAATAAAACTGCCTTCTTTTTTTCCTGTGGCTCCAAGCTATCTGCCGTTTTTCTTCAGGGTGGGGGAAAGTGTGCTCAGTCACTAGGCAACCTGTGTACAGCTAGATGCCTCTGGTGATAGTTAAAGGGAGATCTGGAACTAGAGGTAAGATTTGGGAAAGGAGGAAGTAAAGCTTAATTGGCACATCCGCCAGGCCTTCTCAAATGGGTAGCCTGGATGCTTAAGTCTGTTCTTAGAAAGTACGGAGGTATCTCTGATAAGGTACTTTCCTCCATCTGGGGATGGACTTGGCCGGATGCTGCCAATGGTGATAATTACAGGGAGGCTTGAACTGGGTTTCTGGCTGAGCATATCTGTTAGCACAGAAGGTTATCTAAATATTCCTAGAAGTGGTTAGGTAAGGAGTTAAAGGTCTATAAAGTTAGTAAGGGTGTAAGAAGGGAGGGTCCGAGCTAAATTGTGTAAAGCTATTACTTAACATCCACCTGACCTAGGTGGTGTCTCCTTGTGGAATTTACCTTAAATCAGGAGACTTGCATATGGACTGTTATTACTGCTAGTCCTTGAAAGTGGCCAAGGGAGATATCTGATTCCAGAGAAAGCCTTTCCTGAGGCTGTTCTCCAAATACCTGGAATGTGTATGTCCAGAGAGTGATCAGTCCACACTGTTAGCCCTTCTTAGGGAAAAGTCAATTGGGAAAACTATGAAGGCACACATGATTTTCATAACAGAATACAGCTGATATATAGCAAGCCAAGTAACACCAAAAACTCCTTGGGATTTGGCTTCCTCTGGAGGAATTCCCTGATTCCTCCAGGTAGTGACTTTGCCATAACCAGCTGAGTTCTTATGGTATATTCCTGCGGCCTGCAGCAAGTATAGACTCTGTAAGTGAAGAACTCTGCCTCCCGAGTGTGGGCATGAAAGGCGTGTACCACCACCACCTGGCTAGGGTGTAGAGAAACTGCCATCATGGCTGAGCTAAGAGTAGGGGGAAGATCTTGCTGCTTGTTGAGGGAAAGTCACACAGCACAGATTCTTTCCCAGTGGTAGAAAGAATTCTTTAATAGAGTTTTCTTCCTTCTTTTTTTCCTCCTAGAACCACAAGAAGCCGATGAACAGTTCGTAGCAGAAGTAACTGAAAAATGTTCATCTGATCCGTATTCTAGATCTTCAGAAAATGAAGTGCCACAGGCGCCCACTGATTCTCACTCAGTCAAGGATGTCAAAGGAGAAACCCACCATGACTTTAGTAAGATCTCAGTAGTGAGGCCATTTTCAATAGAAACCAGGAGTTCCACAGAGGAGCCAGAGGCTCTTGGACCCAAAGCATCCCATGGCTGTGTGCCTGCACTCACAGGCAGGGCTTTGCCCTCTGCTGCATCAGAAGCTGCTCAGGACAAGCCAGTGACAGAGGGGGGTATGGGGGTCACATCAGAGGCTTTTACAGAAGCCGGTCTGAAGACTGGAGAGCCTATGGCCAGCAGGAGCAAGCTAAGGAAGCCCAAACCTGTCTCCCTGAGGAAGAAGACAGCTGGAGGCGACAGCTCGGAAGCCGAAATGATCATGGAGGGTTTGCCTCTCCCTAAGGCTTCCTCCCTGACGATTCCTGATGAATTCGATAAGAACACACATCCCAGGGTGCTGAGGGGTGCCAGGGCCCAGAAGTCTTCCCTTAACCTTAAAGAAGCTGCCAGCACTCTCAGTAATGGCACCTGTGGCTCAGGGGTTGAGCTGCAGGAGGAGTCTAGGAACTCGCCTCTCAAACCTGAGTATGATTTTATAGAAGATGGGGAAAATGTCGAGACCAGGAATGCCCTCCCAAGGAAACCTGCTAACACACTGACGCCCGACATACGGAAAGATGGCATCAGTCAGCCAGTGGATGTCGAACAGCCTGCAGACCCAAGAGTCCAGGATGCCTCTCTCCGTGAAACGTCTCCTAAGCCAGATCCTAGTAAACGGGGTCACCCCAACTTGAATTCCTCCGGGAGCTGCCCCATTCTGCAGAGCTCCCCACCCCTCTCCTGCAAAGGCTCCTACCACTTTGACCCAGATAACTTTGATGAGTCCATGGATCCCTTTAAGCCAGCCACAGCGTTGACAAGCAGCGCCCTTTGTTCCGCCACTGGTAATCATGTTAATGAAATCTTAGACTCACCCAAGAAGGCAAAGTCGCGTTTAATAACGTGAGTGACAGCGGGCGCTGGGTGTGGTGCTCTGGTGTGTTCTCTGGGAGTTTGGCAGCTCCTTTTGGTTTCTGTGAATTGCACTCAGGGATGTTGGAGGTGCAGTGGGGGCACTTTCCTCTGTAGTCTTTGCCTAGCTCTTCGGTGCGTTTGGAAGCCTCCGAAGTTCGCTTATTGATCTCTGCCTTATTTCTGGATCCTTGACTTGTTTAGGTCATTTCCCCCTACCCTGGATACTTTAAAAAAAAAAAAACTGTTTAAAAGAAATCAAGTAAAGATTTGAGGTTTTCAGGAATCACATTGCATATAGAATTCAAGTACCAGTGTTAGCCACCATCTTTATGTTTCAAAATTACCTGTCTAAGGTCAGCGGTGTTGGAAATGACCCAGAACAGTCTTAGAGAACAGGAAGTTGTGACTTTGGTGGTGGTAGTGCTGAGATTTCTTGCCTCCTCGTGTGTCTCTAGTTCATTAGCAAATTTCCGTGATGAGAACTGAGAATATTCTCAATGGCCAGTTAAATCTGGGTAAATTTGCTGTGTGTTCCTTCTACCTTCTACTTCTCCTGGGAAACAGGATGGAACTCTTATTTTGGGAGTTCCCAAAGTAAACCCTCAGGCCATATTCCATGACAGGTTTTTAATTATGATACAGGGTTACGTTATCAGGAAACTCAAGTTGAATAAAAGATAGTCTACCTGTTTATAACCCTATGACATCTTGTGAAAAATTAGATGCCAGGAGCCAGTGACACGGAGGATAAAATGCTGAAAAGAAGTGTGTTTGTGGTGGTCGTTAGATCGGCTAGGGAAATTTGAGTGTTTTGCCTGCATGTATGTCTGTGTCCATACAACTTTCATGCCTGGTACCTGCAGAGGGCAGAGGAGGACATCGGGTCCCCTAGAAGTGGAGTTACAGACCATTGTAAATCTCCATGTGGGTGCTGGGAACCAAACCAGGGTCCTCTGGAAGAGCAGCCAGTGCTCTTAACCGCTGAGCTATCTCTCCAACCCCAGGAAATACTCTTCAACATTACTGTGCCTTAAAAACAGCCAATTGTCAATTACATTGGAAAGCAAACTATCCAGAGGGGTAAAGAGTAGAAATACTCATTTCAAGACCAAGAAAGTTGAGCCATACAGCAGTCAGCTCTCCTGTTTAAGGGGACCAGAGGGACAGGCGCAGTTCTAAAGCTGCTCTTGGATGACATCTGAGCTGTGAGATGGGCTTTGAAGACTGTTACTGGTGGCTTGTGCAGACCTCTCTGGACTTTCATGGTTAGTTAGCTATTCTGGACAGCACTTGGTACATCCTGGGCATCCTGCTGCCTTGGTGCTTGTCTGCTAGATGCCTGCCAGAGTCGCAGTCCTTAAGTGCCTTCTCTCCAGCTGCAGACGGCCGGTGCGAAGTGCATGCATTTCCCTAAGACGGGATCTGGGCTCAGGAAGGAGACCCTGACTCTGTCCCTTGTAGTTCGATCCAAGAAATGCCCTCTTTTGAGTCCTGCCGTCTTCACCCGTTCTCTACTGTTGCGTTTTTGTGGAATAAATTATTGCTCTAATAGATCACGCACATTTAATTAAAAAATCTGTGCCCAATCAAAATTCTTTTCTTGTAAGAAAAGAGTACTTGAGCTCCTGTGCAGTGTTAGGACTTGGAGAGCAGAGTCCCTTCACATTTTTGAAGACGGAGCGTAGTGGAGTTAACATCCACAGTGGATAGTTAGTTTTTGAAACATTCAAAAAGATGTGTTTAAATAGGGACAGTACGGGATGGTTAGGATTCTGCAGAGCACATAATATACATGACTGAAATCATTCTAAACTTGGAAGCAGAGTCTCACTGTGTCAGATTCAGGCTAGCCTGTAACTTTTGACCTCCTGCCTTAGCCTGCTAAGTGCCGAATGACAGACATACTGCCCCGTGCCTGGCTGCTTTAAGTTTCTTAGTGACCCTGAGGGTGGAGTCAGCCGGGTGTCTTTCCAACTGTGTCTCTGACCTGGTCCTGCACAGTTTCCAGTGAGTGTGCTCAGTGCTGAAGCTCACTGTCTCTATGTGCTGTACCTTCATACACACCGAGGTCTTTACTTTCCATCTATAAATCTGAATATAAAACGTTTCTCAGTGTTTGTATCTCTCTCTACTTCATTAAAGCTAAGGTCTTGTTACCATTCGTTCGCCAGGGCTGACCTTCATGAATATGACTTTTTATATTTTAATATTTTGTGGGGTTTTTTTTTTTTTTTTTGCATTTTGTTTGTTTTGAAGCAAGGTCTCACTGGGTAGCCCTGGCCAGCTGGGAACTGACTGACTTTGTAGATCAGGTTGGATTTGAACTCCCAGAGAGCTGCCTGCCTAGTGCTGGACTTAAAGGCATGCACCACCATGCCAGGCTTGAATATGATGTTTTGAACTTGTATCTCACACGATATCAAGAACTCTGCAACTTTTACATCTGGCAGACGAAAGATAAATGTTCTAGTTTTCACATGGTTCTTCTCCATCTGTGTGTCTCTTCGTTTTGTTGATGCATCAGGACCACTGAGCAAGTGAAATTTCTCTGTTTTCTGTTGTAAGTACTTCTGCCGTAGGTTCTGTTTGTCCTGGGACTCCTGGCAGTCCCCTCTCCTCCTTCTGCCTGACTGTCTCCTCCCTGCATGTCAGCTTCTGTTTGACCTTCTGAGAACGTTTTGCATTTCATCTGCCACATCTTAGTCAGCTTAGCCTTGCCATTGTCTGTACCTAAAGGAGCAGATATTGCTTTTTCCACCTTGGGGTGCAAAAAGCGTGCGCCCCCTGGCTTACTCAGCATGTGTCATGTGGCACTTTGGACCGAAAGCTGGCTTGGCCCCAGTCATACCGCAGTGATGTGATGGACTGCCTTACTAGTCCCTGTTGGGGATAATTAACTAGATTTCTATTTTGGTAGGATGAGGCTGCTGTCTTAGAGCAGGTAATACATTTTACCAAGTAAACTTCAGTTTGGTGACACTTAGAACAGTTGGTAAAGAGGATCATGGACCTTGTGCACTCTGATAATTTATACGCTTGTCTATGTTTTCCGCTTTTTTTCCGTGAAAGGAAGACAAATTGGAAATACTTTTTTTTTCCTGTTGTTGGTCAGAATGGTGTGGGTTTTTTCCTGAATATTTTAAGTTTATTAAAACACAGGAGAATCTGTAATAGTCCCGTGATCACAAATTATGTACTAGTCTAAAAATAACAGGTGGCCACCTTTTCCTCAGTTCTGGGCATTGTACAGTACATGGTACTTTTTTTTTTTTTTCCACTTTACTACTTAAGAATGGTAACAATTTGTTTAGGTTTTTTTTTCTTCGATGCTTTCTCTTGGCCATAGTTCCTTTCTGTAAGCACCCAAGTCTAGACTGGAGCTGTCTTTGGAGATTCGTGTGGTTTTTAGTGCAATAAAGAATTTTCAAAGAATCTGGTCCAGCGTGGTAATTTTTCTGGTGAACGTCAAAACCAAACCTGTAAAGATCATAACCAAATATGTCTAGCTGCTGAGGCTGTTCTTGGAGGGACTTAGAGTCTCGCTCGGAAAGGTTTTTTTTTGTGTGTGTGTGGGGGGGGGGGGGTTTGTAATTAAACACATGGGATTCAGAGTTCTGGTGCCTGGCAGTCCGTAGAACCGAGTGAGGTGGTCTTGCCAGAGCATGAGCCTGGCTGTGGGTGTCTAGGGTGTGCATTGTCTCCACAGCTCTACCGTGCAAGCGTCTGATCGTGTGGTGCTATGCGCTTTGGCTTCTGTCCGCACCCTGTGCTCTGCTCCATCTCACTCTTGGAGAGTTGTCATTGGGATTCCAAACTGGCTTGTCTGTTCCTCTCATTTCTAGGAGTGGCTGCAAGGTGAAGAAATACGAAACTCAGGCTCTTGATTTGGATGCGTGTTCTCAGGTAAGTCGGTGCTGGTCGCCAGAATGGGTCCCATGGGGGTGTCTGAGGACTCAGACTTAAGGAAATTATGAGAGCCTTAGTGTCCCAAACTCATCCAGGAAGGCCCTGAAGAGAAAGACAGCTCGGGCCCTTAGAGAGATGGCTCAGCAGTTAAGAGCACAGGCTGCTCTTCCAGAGGACCTGGGTTCAATTCCCAGCACCCACATGGCCGCTCACAACTGTCTGTAACTCTAGTTGCAGGGGATCTGATACCCTCACACAGACATGCATGCAAGCAAAACACCAATGCACATAAAATAAAAATAAATCATTAAAAAAAAAGCAAGAAAAGAGAACTCTCACAATGACCCTCGGTGGTGGAGGGGCATGTCTAAGATTTCAGTGCAGTGTGCGACTCTCCAGGTCACCAGAGGTATTAGTATTGGTTCTATAAAGGGTATTGACTCGTAACTGGATAGATTTTTATGTTTATTAAGGCTCAGGTGGCTTTCCAGTTTGTTACCTTCAACAAAATGGAGGACCCAAAAATGAGTCTGAAGAAAGACTGGGCATCGAGCCTGGAAAAGGGCTCAGAGAGTTGAGAGACGTGTCGAATACAAAACTTCCTCCTCTTCATCTTGTTAATAATCAGTAATAGGTCTTATCATGGCTTTGAATGCTTCTACTGGTTATAATTGTAAAGATGGAATCCAGAAATTAAGTTAATACTGATTCTTACTTCACCCTAGTGATTTAGGGTATACATATATGAATATATGGAGTAATTAAGAAACAAAACCCCTTAAAACCAGAGCGCACAGATCTGTGATGCCACCTTTTAATTTTTTTAGACCTTACTTCAGTGAAACTATAATTGTAGAAACACATGTGTTGGTCGATAGAGTGCGGTTAAGTTTAATTTATTTTGTGCACTTTGTACCAACAACTTGATGAGGTGTAAGATGCTTTCAAAAGAGTGGGGAGGGTTTGCAGTTGGACTTACTTCGACTGTTACTTCGACTGTTACTGTTACTGTTACTGTTACTGTTACTTCGACTGTTACAAATATATGGGGAAAAAAATCCTTCCTCAAATTTTGCCAAAGCAGGTAACACAAACTGAAATTTCTCTTCAGTTTTCTCAAAAATAAAATCCAGCTAGGTATGGTGGCACCTGGCTTGAATCCTGGTACTTGGGAGGCAGGGGCAGGTATATATCTATGAGTTTGAGGCCAGCCTGGGCTACATAGTGAGACCGTCCTGTCTCAAAACAAAACAAAAGCCTTACGTATTGTATTGTAAAAGCCTTAGAGATGAATTAGTTCAACAGAATCTGCTTTTGTGAGTCATTTTCAAGAACGTTTTTATTACATTTGTTTACTTACTTAGTGTGTATGAGTAGAGCATGTGTGGGAAGAAGTCAGGGAGCGACTTGACTGAGGAAGGTTCTCTTCTTCCACCCTGTGAGTGCTGGGAATTGAACTCCCATCAGCCTTGGTGGCAGGCTCCTTCACCTGCTGAGCTATCTCGCCATCTCCTGTCTTTGATAATTCTTACAACTCTTACAAAATTTAAGGATAATTTGTGCATTAGTAATTATAGCGATAAACTGACGGAATAAAGCAATCTAACGCTCAGAGACTTACAGTGAAAGAGAAAGTAGTTTTTTTAAGCCGAGAAGATAGACCTTTTAAAAAAAAAAAAGATTAAAAGAGCCGGGCGGTGGTGGCGCACGCCTTTAATCCCAGCACCCGGGAGGCAGAGGCAGGCGGATCTCTGTGAGTTCGAGGCCAGCCTGGGCTACCAAGTGAGTTCCAGGAAAAGGCACAAAGCTACACAGAGAAACCCTGTCTCGAAAAACAAAACAAAACAAAAGAAGAAGAAGAAGAAGAAGAAGAAGATTAAAGGGCCGGGGCTCAGTTGGTAAATTGCTTGCTATTCAAGCATATGGACCTGAGTTCAGTTCCCAGCACCTTTGAGAAAAGCCAGGAGCAGCAGCGATGCCTGCCATCCCAGTGCTGGGGAGGAGGGGGAGGCAGGGACAGCCCTGGGGCTCGCTGGCCAGCCAGCCTTGCTGAGTGGGGGAGTTCCGGCAGATAACTTTTTTTAAAAAATATTTTATCTGTTCTTGACAACGTCTACACATGCACACAGTGTATTTTGTTCTTATCATTCCCTGACTTCCTCCTCCATGGGGTAAGTTCTTCATAGAAGTGGAGTAGAAATCCAGATTCAGAGGGAGAAAATGCTGTAAATTGATGACTATGAACTTGAGTAGTTTTAAAATAGCTCCTAGGATACTGAATCACGAGAGTAACTTAAGTTACAATAAGTTCAGTATTCAGAATATGCCAGGTATTGATGATGTCATTTGTGAGTATTCCAGTATGGTCCCGAAAGATGATTGGTCATTATTATAAATACTGGTTCTGAAAGTTTTTGGTTGTGACTAAGAACTTTATACTGCACAGTGCGGCGAGTGTACTTGAACTAAGGAGGGGAATATATGCAAGAAGCATTGAACTCTTACCTCAGAGCTCTTGAAGCCCTTCAGCTTTCGTATTTGAGTTAGAAAAGCACACCTTTTAAAAATTGCAGGCCCAAACCACAGAAATGGAGTTCTAGAAACAACATTTCAGGTGTGAAAGACTAGCTTCCTCCTAGTTTTGTAGCTGGACCTGTGGCAAACCCTGAAACACCCTCACCCTGTCACAGCTACGTGCTCCATCCTAGAGGTTGTCACTGGTCGCCGTGACTGAAGGACAACATCTTCTCTGTTGCATTTCCCAGGATGAAGGAGCTGTGATCTCGCAGATCTCGGACATTTCTAACAGGGACGGCCACGCTACTGACGAGGAGAAACTGGCATCCACATCCTGTGGTCAGAAGTCAGCCGGGGCAGAGGTGAAAGGTGAGCCAGGGGAAGACCCGGGGCACTGCTGTGACTGTTCGATGTTCCCGTGTCTACCATTTGCATTTTCATCCTCAGAAGCGGGCACAGAAGCATAGGCGCGCTGGAAGGCCCGTGGCGGTCACCCGAGGGACAGTTAGGGCACAGATCTGTACTTGGTTCTTCTCTGTAAGAGACACGGAAGTGCTTAGCAGAGTCCTGGGCACAGACACAGGGAGAAGTGTGGAGGGTGCCCAGGAGATGGCAACTGAATTTCTCTCTCGTTTTGCATCTGTATGGCCAGTCCTAGAGTGGCCTGTAAATACGTCCTGCATGTGGCATTTCGGGGTTGTGTCATGTGCGTTGTGTAGGTTGTGGTACTTGCCTGTGGCGGCCTCCCTTTAGCGCTCTGTCTGGGCTTGCTCTTGCTCTGCAGTTGGCTTCAGAGAGGCGACGTTGCTAAGCACGTTGACCAGGTCACCTGACTGGCCCAGGAAAGCATCTTGGTCCTGTTTTGCAAGGTTGATCGCTGAGACCTGTGTAGCCAAAATGAGACCCAGAGAAAGACACCAATTTATATTCTGAGGGTCTTTTTGATGGTTTCTGTCTCTGCAGTGCTGGGAATTGAACCCAGGGCTCTGTGTGTGCCAGGCAAGCCCTCTGCCACTGAGCTATATCACAGCCCTTGGTTTTGTTGAGTCGGACTTGCTGTGTAGCCCAGGCTGGCCTTCAATTCAGTACCCTCCTGCCTCTCTCAGTTGAGTGTTGGAATTACAGGTGTATATCACCAGGCCCCCATTAAAGTAAGTTTTACAAAGTACAAGAAGAACCTTCTAAAACGAAGGCCAAATAAACGGAAAAGTACAGGGTTTGGTCTTGGTTTTTGTTTTCCTTTTTTTTTGCACACCAACTGAAACTTACTTACTCATTCATTCATACATTCATTCATTCATTCATTCATTCAGTTTTTGAGACAGGGTCCAGCTCTATAGCCCTGGCTGGCCTGCAGCATTTACGTGGATCAGACTGGCCTCACCTGTGGAGCGTCCTCCACCCTGTGCTTCCCAAGGACTGAGAGGACAGGCTTATGCCACCATGCCGTGTCTTAGGTGCTTTTCTGTTGCCATGACAAAAGGCAACTTGCCACGACCAAGGCAACTGATGAAAGAAGGCGTTCAGTTTGGGGGCTCGTGGTTCCAGAGGGTTAGCGTCCGTGACTGTCATGGCAGCAGGCAGGCTTGGCGCTGGAGAAGTAGCCGAGAGCTCACATGTTGAGACAACAGCCACAAGGCAGGGACTGACTAGGAATGAATGGCTGGACTTTTGAAACCTCAAGGCCTCAAGTACCACTCCCAGGGACACACTCCCTCCAACAAGGCCGCACCCCCCAATCCTTCCCACACGAACAGTCCCACCAGTTGGGAACCACGCATTCACTGTATGAGCCCACGGGAGCCGTTCTTTGGGCCTTCCGCGTCCGCTCCGGCCCCCGTAGGCTTGCAGCTGTCTCATTGTGCAAAAATGTATTTCGTTCAACTTCAGGAAAGTCCCTGTAGTCTCCCAGTCTCAAGGCTTTAAAGTCCAAAGTCCCACCTGAGACTCAAGGCAGTCTCTTAACTGTAACCCCCTGTAAGACCAAAAAGCAGAGTACGTACTTGAATATACAATGCACAGAATATACATTACCATTCCAAAAGGGGGGACTAGGGGCCCAGCAAGGACATGGCAAACTTGAAATCCTGCACCTCTATCCGATGCCAGAGGGTTTCGCTGGCCCTCCCCTGGCGGCGTACTTCTCCAGGGCGGGTTCCACTCCCGGTCTGCAGCGCTCCTTGGCAGGGAGCCCATGCCTGAGGCTTCTCCAGCATCTTCAAGTCTCCAACGCACTCAGGCTTCACTTTCACAGCGTCACAGAGGCCTCTCAGAGCCTCCAGGCAGGGACGGTCCTGCCTCAGAGCTGACCTCATGGCTTTCCTTAACCTCGGAGGAAGATTACACAACCCCCTTACTCCCTGTATCCTTCAGGACTCTAAAGCCAGGACCATGTGCCTGTTGATGCCAAATTCTGCTGCTTGCTTAGAACGGCACCTGCCCCCTCTTTGAATTACATCAGCATTAGCTTTATTTATTGGTGCCTTTCAGGAACACGGAATTCCTTAGACTTTTCCTTTTCACAGATTGCAGGATTAGCTGGTGGGGTCTCACCTTGAGGGCACAATTCCCTTTGTCTCATTTCTCCTCTCTTTGAGCACAGACCATGGCTCCAGCATTAAATTTCCTGGTGCTAAAATGTGAAGTGACTCTCCTCACCTGATTAGGCTGCTGTGGTAGACTGAGATTGACCAGCACCTGTGAAATCCTTAACGGGCTCGTCAAGAACCGAGACTAGCCTGACCCAGCACCTCTTAACCATAGATAGGATTCTTACATCACTCCGGAAGAAAGACCCTCGTTAATGTCCCATGTCACAGTGTGCTCTTAAACTTTGTTCACTGAAAGTTTAGAACTGTGGTCCTGACAGCAGACATTATTAAAGTGTAATTTGTGAGACTATATTTAGAGATTTAAAGGTCATGACCTGTCACTAACCCTGGAAAGCGGTAGAAAGTAAAAACTGAACACACACACACACACACACACACACACACACACACACACACATACACACATACACACACACACACACACACACACACACACACGCCACAGTTTGCATTTGTGGTAATCTCTGTGCTGTGTCGGATGCCTGAGGTGGTCGGCTTGCAGAGAGGAGAGGTTTACATTAGATTGTGGTTTAAAAGTAAAACAGATTAAACAGTTGTGACACACTCACGTCAGTGTTGTAAGTCTTGACTGAAACAATATTCAAATATTGCAACAAGGAGATTTTTAGCTTTGTGTTTTGTGTGCTTTTCTAAGTTGTAAATTTTCTTCAGGGATATATATAGGCCTGTCTGTCCAGCCCCTGGTCCCCCACCACGTCACCTGATGGCAGAAAAACAGGCCTGATGGACGACAAGGAGACCAGTTAAGATGGTCATGAACTAGGTTTTCAGGCTTGTATTTAAGGCCATTTTATCTGCTACATGAGCTGCGAGTGTCCTCCTGAGCCAGAATTTAAAGTGCTCAGATTGAGGAATAAGGTAGGATTCAGGGTTTGTTTCCGGTCTCTGAAATTGGTTGTTTAGTACAGCTCTGCTCAATTTCCAGTGGACACAAGGGGGCAGACGTCTCATTGCTTCTGCCTGAGGGTTGACAGCTGCGGCTAGCTCTGCAAGCCTGTCTTGTTGAGGACTTTTAACACCAGAGTTCAAGAAAGAGAATGCGAGTGCACGT
>CABHPP010001500.1:9168-19637 GCA_902168425.1 Peromyscus attwateri | reverse complement strand
GGTGGGAGTAGCCTTTGTTTCTCTCGGTGTTTGTTTAGGAGCCCACACTAACAGAAGTCAATTCTAGTTACTATTAGGTGATGAGGGGGAGACATGGCTGGCTGGCTAGCTGCCTTGCCCGGTAAAAGTGCTTGCTGCCCAAGCCTGACCACCCACATAGAGGTGGTGGCAGGAGAGAATGGACTCCAGAGTTGCCCTTTGACCTCTGTCTGCACGCCATGGTGCACATGCTCACACTTACCTTTTGTGCATAATGTTCTTTACACCAACCACTAGCCCCATGTGACTGTGTGGACAGCTTGAACTGTGAGTCTGAATGGAAATGCCTTATATACTGTGAAATACAATCGGCCTTTGAAGACCGAGTACACAAAAGGGGAATAGTTAGTCAATGTCTCAGTGACTCCTAATAAGGTAACAATTTGGATATGTTAAGTGTGCTATTAAAATCAAAGCTGGGCTGGTAGCTCACGCTTCACTAACATCCTGGTACTTGGGAGGCTGAGGGAGGAAGATGGCCCCAAGTTCTAGGCCGTCCTAGATTACTTACACAGCAAGTATATTGGTTACTTTTCCATCGCTGTGGTGAAACACCATGAACAAGGCGCCTTGTGGAAGAAAAGGTTTCTTTGGGGCTTACGGTTCTAGAGTCCATGATGGCGGAGCAGAGTGGAGGTAGCAGGAGGCAGGCAGCTGGACTCACAAGCTGGAAACAGTCCACTGGGAATGGCAGGAGACTTTTGAAGCCTCGGGCCCTCCCCCTAGGGACACACCCCTCCACCAAGGCTTTCCCTCCTAAACCTTCCCAAGCAGCCAAATGGAAACCTCATTGAGTTTTAGCATTGTTCCACTAAGCTCCTTCTTCTGGTATCAGCTCCAGCTGAGTCTTCTTTAATCAGTGATGGTTCCTCAGTCTTTATTTGTCTACAGAGGCCGTGATAGTTTTTGTTTTCATTTTGGGACAAGGTTTCTCCATGTAGCCCTGGCTGCCCTGGAGCTTGCTATGTAGACCAGCTGGCCTTGAACTCATAGAAATCCTCCTGTCTGTCTTCCATGCTGGGGTTAAAGGTGTGTGCCATCATGCTTGGCTGACCTCAACAGTTTTTGAGAATGATGTCCACTTACTTCTGTGTGTATATATGTGTGTTTATGTGTGTATATATGTGTGTTTACATGTGTGTGGGTGCACATGCATGTGTGTGCATATACCTGCAGAGGCCTAAAGCTGATGTGAGGAATTTTCTGTTCTTCTGTTTTTTTAATTTCTAGGCAGGGTTTCTCTGTGTAGCTCTGGCTGTCCTGGAACTTGTGTTGTAGTCCAAACTGGGCTTGAACTCAGAGATCTACCTGCCTCTGACTCCTGAGTGCTAGGATTAAAGGTGTGTGTCACCACCGCCTGGCTGATATGAGGAGTTTTCGTCCATCATTTTACCACCTTATTCTTTTGAGATAGACTCCACCAATTAAACTTTGAACTCACAGATGTGGTTAGTCTGGCTAGCCAGCTTGCTCTGAGAATTCCCAGGTCTAGAGTCACAGTCCTGAGCTGCCCTGCCCACCTGGCTTTTCCTTGGGTTCTGGTCAGCCAGACTCCAGTCTTCTTGCTTATGTAACAACAAGCACTTGCCGGCTGAGCCCTCTCCCCAGCCCCTGGCCGTTATTTATAGAACATTTTCAGTTTGTGTTCCTCTAATGTTTCTTCGTGATTAAGCTAAGTTTATCACATGGAAACTTACCATTACTTATAAATGCTCAGCTTTAGCTTGGCCGGTTTCTTGCAGCTTTCCTCAAATGATCCCATCTACCTTTTGCCTCTGAGCTTTTCCATTCTCTTACTCCTGTAAATCTTACTCTTACTCCGTGGCTTGCCGTGAAGGTGGATGGCTGGCTCCAGGAGTCCTCCTCCTTCTCTGACTACTACTTTTTTCCCCAGAGTTCTCCTTCTATATATTCTCTCTGCCTGCCAGCCCCACCTATCCTTTCTCCTGCCTCGCTATTGGCTGTTCATCAGGTGTTTCAGGCAGGCACAGTAACACAGCTTCACAGAGTTGAACAAATGCAACATAAACAAAAGTAACACACCTTAAAACAATGTTCTCCAACAGTGGAGTTAGTCATGGCCACTTGGTTAATTAAGATGGCATCTATCAGGTTTCTCCATTTGAGTAAGTGTTCGAGAAGGAAAGATTCTGGGCAGATGAGGTCGTCTGCAATCCAGGTAGGACAGCTGGTTTGTGCAAAGGAAGAGGAAGTGAGAAAAAAGCATACATTTTACAACAGTTGTGAGTAATCTCATGCAGTTGCAGGATAGTATGCATATGGCCAGCAAGGACTAGCCCGTCGGGGCCACAGACACCCTGCTAGGAGGTTTGGAGTTCCTGGTAGGGTTGTGGAATTCAAGTGGGGAGGAGTAGCCTTCAGAGGAGGGGCGGGGTGGAGAGAAATCACCCAGCGGTGCTGTTTCGACTTCAGTGACAAGCATGGTGGCTGCAGTGTGGATTATGGCCAGAACGACATTGGTGAGGTCAGCTCCAAGTTCTGCTCCTGCAGCAGCAACTGTCAGAGCGACCAGAGGAGCCTCCTTACCAAATGACGCCGCCGCCGCTGTCCACTGCGTTGTCTGAGCCTCGAACCTGTGTTGTTCCCTCCACTCTCACAGGCAGGGTCACTGGTTTCTGTGTTCAGAATTCAGGGAAAGTTTACCTTCTCTTCCTGAGCCCGTAGCCCCTACCAGTCTTTTAAAAGATGACAGCAGATTTTTAACTAGTTTTTCCAGTTTCTAGACTTGGTGATACACCATAGCTTTAAAGGTATGTAATAAAAATATAATACATACTTGTGCATGTACGTATCTCTACTTGTGCTTTTAGAGACAAGGTCTCTCTAGGTAGCCCAGGCTAGCCTGAAACTAGCAATGCTTGTTGTGTTTTCGCCTGAATGTGTCCTTGCTGGGGTGCACCGTCATGCCTAGCTTTCAGGGTAATGGATTTCTGTATTTCAAACCCCAAGCTGGCCTTGTTTCTCCTTGCTTTGAAGTGTCTTTCCTTCTCTTAGGATAGGTTCAGATTCGCTGTGGTGGACAGGAAGGGTGCAGTTTCTTCCCTTCCTCCCACGCTGGGCGCTTGCCTGTCCGTGTGGAGTTTCTTTGATCTCTGTGAACCTGTCTTTGAATCATGTGCTTGTCCCCCTGCCTTCTCTGTAACACTGTAAGGTTGGTGAAGGTAGGTAGGGACCATGGCTTTCCTGTGGGCTGCTGTACCCCGTACTTACTCCTGTGACATTGTCGAATGGAGGAATTACTCAGGACCCAGGCAGAGGGAAGATCTGAACTGTGGGGTTTTTATAGATCTGTGACTCTGAGGAACCCGTCTCAATCCATGTGTCCTGTAGGCAGTTGTGTCTAACATGAGCTCTTGAAAACTCTGGGTTAGGTTATGAGGGCGTTAGGACACAGGTGGTGGTTGAGTAGGCAAAGTGAGTGAACTACTGTAGTTTCAAGTAGATGAAAGCACACCAGTATAGTGTACTTTTGTTTACTTTAAACTTAACGTGTGAAACATGCCTGTAATCCCAGCACTCAGAGGCTGAAACAGGAAGATCAAGTGAATTAAAGCCTAGCCCAAGCAACGTAGTAAGACCCTGCCCCAAATAGAGTTTAAAAGGACTCAGGATGTAGCTCAAAAGTAGAGGTCACTCTCCACACACGTGAGAGTGCAAAACCAAACACAAGAACATGTCAAGTCTTGACTGATGTACAATCTGGTATAACGCGTGTGTTTGTGTATTCATAAAGCGATGCACAATTGTCTGTCTTCGTGTGGTTTCCCCCTGATAATTCCTGGAGGTTTTTGTATGTGTGCAGATTTTCTCAGTACTCACGACTGAGTCACGGCCCACGGTATTTCCCTAGAGAACATAGCTGCCCTACCCTCTTGCACTGCTGGAGGAAGAGCTTCTGCATGGTGGGAAGTGGGAAGGCAGAGCACACGAGCACAGGAGGAGTGAGAAACACGGCCTCTCACAGGGGCCTCACTCATTAGCGACTGGTTTCCAGACAGAAACCATCTTTGCTTAGAAACTGATGGTGTCCTTGGCTTCCTGGTGTCTTAGGTCATTGAGCCCAAAGCAACCACAGCTGGGGTGGGGCTAAAGCCTCCGTTTCCTCGTTCCTGCTCTCCATACCTGTGAGAGGAAGACTCTTCAGTTACAGAACAGCTGGATTGGATAGCTTAGGAAACCAGTTCCTTTGAAAGTTTCCCCAGCAGGACAGGAGCACTTCTTAGGATCTTCAGTCTGCAGTTATGGAATGGAGAGGGCCTTCATCTGATGTATGATGTACAGTCAGGTGCCTCGCTCAGCCCTTGAAGTGACGGGCTGGGACTCCCAGCAGTGCCTGGCTGCCTCGGGGAGAGTAGTGAGGGACAAAAGGAATCACAGTGTGAGGGGTTCCAGGGGATCAGGTGGTGTTCTGATAGGAAGGGGGGGGGGGGGGGGAGAACGGATGGAGAGAAGCCAGCTGGGGAAGACTGGCGCGTTTGTTGTGACCTCTTAAAAGCAAGGCCGTATAAACTTAGTGTAAATTAGTCCCCACTCCTTGCGATGTTAACCTTATGGGGAGAACTCTCAGTTGAAGACTGAGGGCATAACATAGAGGTAGAAGACTGCCTAGCCTGGGCAAAGCCTTGGGTCCGTCCCCAGCACTACAGAAAGGAAAGGATTCATAAATGTGTGATCTGTGTATATCTCTAAGCCTGCCTGTGTTAAGTGTCTGGTGTAGACCCCTGCCTGGTACCAAGTGGTGACCAAGGCCACCTGTCATTACGTTGTGAGGATTAAGTCTGTCACTCGGCAGCGTTTTCCACTTAGGACTCAGCTTTTTATTTACTTATTTTTTAAAGAAGTCTTAAAACTTGTTAAAAGTTGTATTCTTTGGGCTTTTCCGAACAGACCTCTAGTAGAGCAGGTGGCGGGGACTCGGGGACAAATGGGACAAGCAGTCAGCGTGGCACAGACCCGTTACTGCCGGTGCTCCCAGGCAGGGGCCTCCTCCTCCATGGCGTCCCTGCTGACTGCATATTGTGACCAGGACCATAGATAGAGCTTTGCTGCGCCTCAAGGTGTCGGAAGAAGTCTAGTGCAGTTTAATAAAGCTGGACCCTTTTGAGAAGGATGGGATTGGTTGGTTGAGGGCTTTGTGCATGTATGTGTCTTCATGTGTGTGGAGTTGTGTGTACGTGTTTTGTGCATGTGTCTTCATGTGTGTGGAGTTGTGTGTACATGTTTTGTGCATGTGTCTTCATGTGTGTGTGGGGTCTGTGTCTATGTGGGGAAGGGTTCATGTG
This sequence comes from Peromyscus attwateri, assembly GCA_902168425.1. Taxonomy (NCBI): domain Eukaryota; kingdom Metazoa; phylum Chordata; class Mammalia; order Rodentia; family Cricetidae; genus Peromyscus; species Peromyscus attwateri. The sequence continues at coordinate 14,295 of CABHPP010001500.1, read as the reverse complement.
GAGGCCAGAAGAATACTGTATATGTCATTCCTCAGGAGCTGGGCCACCTTGTTTTTGAGACAGGCTCTTTCTGTGGCCTGCTGCTTGAGAATAAGCTCAGCTGCTTGGCCCGTGGGTCCCAGAGCTGCTCCTGCTTGGACGAGCGTGTACCACTACAACCAGCGTTCTTACGTGGGTTCTGGGTCCTCGTGCTGAGGAGGCAGACACTTGACTGACTGAACTGTCATCTATCTTGCTGAATTCGAGCATTTTATTAGACAGGTACTAGACTCTGGTCCAGTCCTACAAGAGACTGGCCAGTCCTCTCTAAGGGCAGGTCTGAGGGCTCCACACTGGTCATTAATAACGGGGTGAAGTGCTGTCAAACTCCAGTCCTAGAGGACAGGAAAGGGTAACTGAAATGGGCCACAGCATGAATTCCTGCCCTGATCGCCTCAGGAGAATTGTATTTGAATAGCTACACTCACACGCACTTGGAGGTTGAGAGTGTTTCCAGGTCACTTTGGCTGCCGTTTTGGTTGTTAGGTCACACATACACAAAAACTTCACTTTCCTAGGTTTGAGAAAATTGCTTTGAAAAAAAAAATGCTTTTGGGAACACCAACATACCAACCAAACATGGCTCTTTAGAACTGCAGCTGTCCTGGAAGTAAACTAGTGTACCAGAAGGCCAGAGGCCGCTGAGAAGGAACTCCAGACTTAGCTGCAAAACTGAGCTGCTCATTAACCCCTCTGTTCTCAGAATCTACCTACGCATAGGTTTTATGTTGCATCTGGATTCTGTGCAAGGGTTAATGTGGGTGTGTGCTTGAGATCATCACTGAAGCTGAAATCCTTAGCCATCCTGAGTCAGACAAAGGTCAAAGGTCAGATAGATTTGCCACGTCTGCCCGCCTAGGCATGGAAGTTGGTAATAGGTAGTAGAATATTTTACGGTGTGTTACTTATACTTATGTTGTGCTGCATTTGTTTGACTCTGTGTTACTGTGCCTGTCTAAAACACTGATAGTCTAATAAAGAGCTGAGCGGCCAATAGCAAGGCAGGAGAAAGGATAGGTGGGGCTGGCAGGCAGGGAGGATAAATAGAAGGAGAAATCTGGGAGAAGGGGATCTAGATCTAGCAGCCAGAGAAGGAGGAGGACTCCAGGGGCCAGCCACCCTGCTACACAACCAGCAAGCCACGGAGTAAGAGTGAGATTTACAGAGTAAGAGAACGGGAAAAGCCAGAGGCAAAAGGTAGATGGGATAATTTAAGATAAGGAGAGCTGGCGAGAAACTAAGCCAAGCTAAGGCTGGGCATTCATAAATAAGAACAAGCCTCGTGAGTGATTTATTTGGGCGCTGGGCGGCGGGCCCCCCAAAAGAGCAAAAACCTCCAACAGCAGTAATACATGTTAGAAACCTTGCCAGAATGGTTAAACAGACATACAGAGCATCCATATATGATTGGAAGGGTTTTCAATGTTGTTGAAAAATTATTTGCATAGGACACATCCTCAGAAAATACCACAAAAAATGAGATATTGAGACGTGTTTCTTTTCTCTGGTAACTGACCACTTGGCATTTACACTCTTTTCCTTCTCATAAGAAGAAAGTTTTCTGTCCCTCCAATATAAGCCAGCCCCAGTAGTCATTAGAACCTCTTCCTTTAGTTAGTACTGTAACTAGATTGCTTGTTTAAAGCTACCCTTTCCTCCTGGTTCTTCTGCAAGCACATTTTTTAAAGAGTTTGATCTGTTTTGTGGTGAGGAAGTTGTTGAGGGATATTCGGGGTTAAGCTAGAGGCTGACCATGTTAAATGCAACCCCTGTCCTGCAGGGAGCGCTGGAGTCCTCTTCAGAAAAGGCCCCCGTGTCTGTGGCCTGCGGGAGTGAGAGCCCCCTGGATGGGATCTGCCTCAGCGAAGCAGACAAGACCGCCGTGCTCACGTTGATCAGAGAAGAGGTAAAGGTCTCTTTCTGTGTGCAGAAGGCCCCATCTCTGCTGACTCGCCTCACCTTAGCCTGCAGGTTCCTGTTCTCTGTAGCTCGTGTGGCTCCCATAAAGGGGTTTCTGTAGACTTGGGTATTGGTGCTGGTGTTCAGCGAGGCGATGCACTGAGGTGTTGGTAAGACTGTGTACACTGAGGTGACTGAAGGAAAGCTGTGTCTGGTCAGTGGAAGCACACAGGGTAGCCCCTGCGTTCTTTTATTTTATGAGTATGCCAAAGGAGCACCTCATCCCTCAAGCTGGAGTTACAGGTGGTTGTGAGCTGCCATGTGTGCGCTGGGAATTGAACCCGGGATCTCTGGAAGCGCAGCCAGTGTTCCTAACCACTGAGCCGCCTCATCTCTCCAGCCCCCATCTCTATATTCTTGAGACCCCTCATAGAAGCACAAAAACAGAAGATGTACCAGTTCGGAAGAAGGGAGAGCCTGAGGCTTTTAGTGAGAGGAGGGCTCTGTGCAGGGCGAACGGAATTGAGAATCAGGAATGTCCCAGATAGGAAATTGGGTTCTGGTCAGAATAGCAGGATCTGCCTGTCCTGATGGATCACACAGTGGAATGCACCCTGAGCCCCTTCCTTCTGACTCCGTTCTTACCGAGTGCTGAGACACACTACAGACAGGAATGTGCATCTGAGTGTGGTAGTGCATTATCTCAGCACTTGGGTGGCTGAGGCAGGAGGATCACAAGTTCAAAGCTGACATGGATGCACTCTCTCTTAAAATGAACACAAAAAAATTCAGAAGAGTTGCAAGTACCATTTAAATGTGAGGGCGCTGTGCTGATTACCTCACCTGGTGCTGGCTGGGCACTGTGCTGGTCACCTCACCTGGTGCTGGCTGGGCGCTGTGCTGGTCACCTGACCTGGTGTGGCTGTATCCCAGCACCCTGTGTAGCTGAGAATGTGCTTTCCCAGATGTTTACGAACATTATATACAAACGTTTCGGTGTACTGTATTCCTAAATGTTAATTGATCATCTTGTGTCAGACTCAGGTCATGTGTTATGTTTCAGTTTCCAATAGATTGATGAAGTAAAACAAAGCTTTCTTACAATCTAGATAATCACTAAAGAGATTGAAGCCAATGAGTGGAAGAAGAAATATGAAGAGACCCGAGAAGAAGTCTTGGAGATGAGGTTAGCCTGGTGCCGGGGTGGAACATGGATGCCTTTGTGCACTGTGGGTTCAGTCAGCAATGTTGTCTTGTCACAAAATCAGTGGCTGACAATGTGAGGGCAAGAATGTCAGTGCAGTCTGGGCATGGTGGCACACACTTCAATCCTAGTACTCTAGAGACTGAGGCAGAGGCAGGATCTCTGAACTTGAGGCCAGTCTAGTTTACTTATCAAGTTCTAAAAGGATGGCCAGGGCTACATAGAGAGGTCCCATCTCAAAAAAGAAGGAAGTCAGAGCTGGTATTGACTAGCTATTTTTCAGTTAATAGCTTCTTTGGGTTATTTACAATATCATGTGCAAATAGAACTCATATAATTCTTAACTTTTTAAAGAATGGCAGAAGTCTATTTAAAAATGTCCACTTGCAATAAAGAGTAATACAGTTTCCTGATACATTCCTGGTGATGGAGGTGTTGAGATTAGCAAAAGCAAAATGAATGGGCTTTAAATAGAAATCTTTTAGCCGTGATGGTGGTGGTGGTGGTGGGGTTTCAATCCCAGCACTGTGGAGACTGGGACAAGAGGACTACCACAAGTTTGAGGCTAGCCTGGGCCCCATAACAAGTTCCAGACCAGTCAGGGCTACACATTTGTCTCAGAGATTTGCCCCCCCACCCCCCCAAAAGAAACATTTTTTTGTCTTTTTCCTGTCCAGTCTAGAAATTTATATGAGTCATTACATTACTAATGATAACCTCAAAGAAGAGGAGAAAGCATATCCTCACCAGCCAGCACCAGAGTGCAGACGAGATATTTTAAACATGACCACTGTGATTGGTGGCTCCTGTGTTATGTGGTTTTGGAGGACTTCCTGGTTGGAGGCCCGGCACTGGGCTTAATGAGCTTACAGTAGCCACCTTAAGGACCTTGAGTGCAGAGTCCAGCTTGGTGGACGCACCAGGAAGGGGCAGCTGCAGGGAGGATCACCCAGCCCAGGGTCGGTCAGAATAACCAGGCTTCACTGAGAGAAAGGCCAGCTCAAGGGCATGATCATCAGAATCTCCAAAAAGTGAAATATTTGTGGGAGGAGGACACAAGATCCAACTTGTAACTGAACCAGAGGAGAACAGTGCTTGGAACGGTGGATGGGCCAGGAAAGACAGAAGTCAGAGTGGATCTCATAGGAGGGGCTCTGAAGAACGTCTTTAATATAAAAAGGTTGTCTTACAGTATTTAAATAGAAAAAAGTGAAGACAGTTGTTTTTTACAAAAGGCTTTTGTTTCTAGCTGGTCTTCTGTTGCTGTGAAAAACACCATGGCCAAAAGCAGCTTGGGAGAGCGAATGGTTTCGGCTTACACTCTCAGGTCTTGGCCATCATCAAGGGAAAGTCAGAGCAGGAACTAAAGCAGGAACCATGGAGGCATGCTCCTTACTGGCTTGCTCAGCTAGCTTTCTTAGAGAGCCAGAGCACCTGCTGAGGGATGGTCCGGGGCTACTCAGTGGGCTGGGCCCTCATACATCAATCAAGAGAATCACGGGAGGGCACCGGCCAGTGTGATCAGGACAGTTCTTCAGTTGAGGTTCTCTCTTCCCAGGAGACTCGAGGTTGTATCGAGTTGACAGTTGAAATCTAACCAGTATATTAAACACGAGATTATCAAAAGTTTTTGGAGTTCAGGATGTAGCCCAGGGGTAGAGCGATACTTAGCTTGTGGGAGCCTAGGGCTCCATTCCTAGCACCAAAGACATACGCCTTCTTCATTTAATTTCTTTTCTCCCTTTTTAGCTTGTGCTAAGAACATTTAACCTTTCAGAACGTTATTAACCTTACGTATATAAGAAAAACCAAAGAAGGGAGACAGAGCCGGGCGGTGGTGGCGCACGCCTTTAATCCCAGCACTTGGGAGGCAGAGCCAGGCGGATCTCTGTGAGTTCGAGGCCAGCCTGGGCTACCAAGTGAGCTCCAGGAAAGGCACAAAGCTACACAGAGAAACCCTGTCTCGAAAAAACCAAAAAAAAAAA
>CABHPP010001499.1:0-84973 GCA_902168425.1 Peromyscus attwateri | reverse complement strand
CAAGTTTCAGGTAAAGTGAGAAACTGTTAAAAAAAAAACAAAACAACAACAAAAGAAAAAAACTAAATAAATAAAAATCAAGGTGAACGAAACCTGAGGTGGATTTCTGGCCTCCTTACACATATGTATACACACAGACAAATGTGTAAAATACCTTTCTGTAAAATACCCACTTGACACATAAGCCTTAAAGTTCTGGCTCAACACTTTGCTATTGTTACCCCTCTTGGTGTTTTTCTCGGTAAGCTGAATCAGTACTGTTCATTCCTAGGTTCCTAGAAGTGCTGGCTAAGAAGCCTTCTGTTCAGTCGGCTTTCTCCTCACCTCTGGGGCCAGGCAGAGCTAGTGAGGACAATCACTTCACCTCCTCCGTGTAAGAACACTTTGAGAGCGACAGGGGAGGCTAACCAGATGGCAGCCCGAGGAAGGAGGAGACAGCCCTCCTTGGCTGGGTACCCTGGGCCGTCTGGTTGTTCTAAGAAAGACTGCTCTGTGTGAATACTGCTTACACGTTACAAAACCCACATTGAGCAGTCCCAGGACAAGGCAGAATTTCAGAGGTGGCAGCACTCATCAGTAAAGAAAGCCAACGGCTGAACGGGGGCAGCAGAGGACGAACCACCGAGGCTCTTGAAGTCAGAGGCAAGCCAACATTCGTAAGGTTTTCTGGTTCTCCCTGACTTAGACTCCATCGAAGCTCTGAGGGCTAGGTCTTTTTTTTTTTTTTTTTTTAAAAAAAACTTATTGTTTCTTCAGCTCTCCACCTTCCTTGGTGCCCTCCTCCTGGAACTCTGGGTCTGCATCAGGAGTTAGGTGCTACTCATCTCTGGGAAGCTCACCACTGGGGGCAAGGTGGCATTTTAATTTTGGCTTCCCATACTCCCTTTAAGATGGCACAGAGATCTTAGTGCATTCTTCTTTCGTCAGAAAGCCGTTCTTTACATTTGGAGGATGTAAGCAGGGGACTTCTGGGCATGACTAAGTCTTCCGAAGGGTTAGGGAAGGCACATTTGCCTTTGTTAAGCATTTCCAGGACATTTTACTCCCTGGAGACACACTCTGAACTATCTATGGCTCCTCTGGGTTCTGGAGGCCATTTCCCTTACAGTCTTAGGGTTTGCTGTTTAATCAAGAGAGAATCTGATCTCACCATGACCTTACCAGCAACTCTAGCACAGGACTGTATAAAGAAGGACAAGCCTGGCTGTATTAGGTCTGGATGAGACCAAAGGCCGCTGAAGAGTAACGAGGAGTAACCTTGTTGATACATGCTGCTTCTGGATAATAGAGGGCTAAACTGACTTGCACTCCGAATTGAGAGGGAGCTCTTGTGAGGGCCACACTAACTCTTGGATTCTGGGGCAAAGCACTGGCAAGACAGTCGTACCTTCTCAGAGGGAGGAAGCATGCACATCTGAGCGCTTGCCCGTCTGTGTGTTTACAAAGCTGGCTGAGCTGCGAGGAGAGAGTCTACAGGAGGGTACACCTTCACAGTTCTAGTTCCTGACAGTGGGAGATTACATTTGGAATGGGGATGGTGACACCAGAACATAGGTCTGAATCAGGGGCTTACCTTCTAGAAGGCTCTCTGGCCTCTAGGTCTCACCTGAGTAGACAAGCCTATTCTCTAGAATCACGACACACACTATTAGGGTAAAGAAACAAAGTCAGTTACTGGTAATGAATCCTAAGTTCTATGTTGTCTGATGAGTGCTTCTGGACTGTTCTATTCGGTGTGATTTAATGTAGTTGTCGGGCTGTGTATGGGATCACTGGGTTTGCTGTGTTGAAATTCTGCACTACAGGTGATGCCAGCAGGAAAAACAAAAAGCTGACGTAGCTTTGTAAATTCAAAACCAGCTGGTTATTTAGGCTTGGGCTGGAAACAGAGCAAGTGTCCCCCACCCCCATGGAGATTTGAGTGTGCAGGAATTATTGCTTGATGTTCTAAGCAGTCCACCAGGTGGAAGCGATGGCTAAATCCTGCAGATCCCACCATAGCTCCGTGACCTACTTATCTGGACTTTGGTCATTTTGTGCTTCTAGAACTTGGTCCACATTGGCAATTTGAATGCAGCCACAACTTGAACAAGGTCCAAATGGTGATGACTTATTGATGACTGTCATTTAAATATATACCCCAAACTTTAATTGATGCATGGTAAACACACACACACACACACACACACACACACACATTCATGAGGTCCACTGTGATATGTCAATGTGTGTATGATGTTTAATGACCAAATCAGGGTAACAGCATCTTCGTGATCTCAAACATTCATAATTTCTTTGTGTTAGGGATATTCAAACTCTTCTCTACTAGCTATTCTGAAATATGTGAACAATGGTTGTCAACCATAGTTACCTTTAATGTGTTACAGAACATTTGAAACTATTCCACTTGCCCAAATGTACCCTGGTCCCACTTATCACCATCTCTCCATCTTCCCCCACCTTCTTCCTACCGGGCTCTGGTTCTACTATTACTTCTCTGAGGTTCTCTTTGCTCTAGCAGTTGGATACTAGGATGAGTCATTTCTCACTTTGTGAGCTTCCAAATGCCTTTGGAGCTTTTACAAACATTCCTTTTGCTACCCTAGTAAGATGCTTTGCTGGAATTCCCTTAATGACCCACTGGACTTGGTGGGTGTTCAATAACTGTGAATGCAAACACAGTCTACATGTTACTTTCTTTTTATATGAAGACCACACAGGAAAGTGAAATTAATATCTTGGTAGCTTTGTTATAACTGCAATCTGTGACTGAAGAACCGACATCTAAGTCTGGATTTACATTATATTCAAACTTTTCTACTAAAAAATACTCAAAGTTTGAAAGTAAAAATAAGTTTGTAATGGTCAAGAAGATTTTCCCAGTTGTACCTTCCAAACAAGTTATGCAGGAGGAAGCGGAAACAATTCCAATTATTTGGTGCTTAGATTTTTTTACTTCCCATAAGAACCCAGCTCTGCAGCCATTTATGGAAGTGCACACACTCTTCCTAGAACAGCCTTGGACTTTTAAGAACAACAGCTTGAAGGGTGATAAACCCAGAGACAGTGCTAATCTACCCTCCCAGGGAGAAATCCTGGATAACCTGTACCTCCCATGGTTCGGTTGTGGTAATGGCTGTGAGCAATGTCAAATATGAGTCTTTTCTATCAAATACTATAAAACTTGGGTCTAGGATAAGGAATTAACATATTTTTATCTTTCTCACCTGGTAAATAAGACTTTCATGCAAATGTTTTAATCATTCTCTCCCAGTAAGACATTTGTTTACAAAACGCCCAATACTCTATTCTAGAATCTGATGGCCTGGAGCAGGAGCCCCTTTATACCTCCCCCTTCATTTCTCACTAACCAATTCTAATTGAATAAGACTGTGAGGTCTCACCTCAGCTAATGGGGAAAAGACACAGCCACTAACTGATTTAGAACAAAAATCAAATACATTTTCTCTTTCCGAGTGTGCTCATTCTTCCAAGCACACCCTCCTGATCAAGAGTAAAGGTCTTTTGTGTATGTGTTTGTGTGTTTTTTTCCATAAAAGATATTTCACCATTGGAATGATGGTCTCTTCCTTTGCCACCCCAAACATATTTCTAACGATTTGGGAGCGCTGTCTGGGAACCTACCTCACCCGAGGGAGTGCCTTGGACCCAGTTTTAACAATTGTCTGATCTGTTTCTTAGAGATGATTTTATTCCATTCAACACAACCCCTGGGCTGCAGAGCTGGTCTGGATAGAACTGGGAAGTGCCAAGAGCTCTTGAATGACAAAAATGGTTTGTTCCCTATGCTTCTCCAGGCTAAGAGTCTCCTGAGAAGAGCTGTGCTTAGGAGATAACCAGCCCCACACATGAAGAAAAATTAGGACAACAAAAATGAAAACAAAACTTTCCAAATGCTTATCTGGACCAAACACCTGAACACCTAACTGTAGATAATTCCTTTGCCGCAGGACCTCAGCCACACCTGGTGAGATATGATAGCACAGAAAGACGGCAGACACTCGAAATGCTGACACTCCCAACACGCTAATGAAGAAAACAAAAACCCCAAACTCCACATCCTCAGTCACTGCACAAAGGGTCACTCCTCCCAGTTGAAGGAATGTGCTCTGGAGGGAGAATTCCACTTCCTTGCCAATAACAGTTCCGCTGAAAGCTAGGTTGGAAAAGAATGGCCCATTCGCTCTGGATGCTCGTTTCCCTGAGCTCCTGGAATGGAGGGTCTGGGTGGGTGGTATTGACATCTGTTATTAACAAAATCTTGCCCTAGTTAAAAAAAAAAATGGAGCTCCTTGTGTGAATTCTACTATTCTAGCAAACACCATGGTTTCCTGCCTTTGTGTTAATCATTTATTTTCCTACATTTATTGGATCTTCTTTTACTTTTTATATAATTTCCTCATTTTTTAGTTTTCCATTCATGGGGTTGAGGTTGGAAGTATGGCACATTCTTCAGCCTCAACTTATATAAATCTCACCTGAGTTCCAAAGAGAAGGTCTCTAACACCTTTTAGGGAACAGCATATGGGGCTTCGTACATTTGTGGACAGTGAGCTTTAACTATTTAAATTTTAGAAATTACAGCTGACTAGAATGGAAAGCGAAGAATTTGGCTCCCCACCCCACTGATGTGTGGCTCTCACAGGTTTCCATAATTTGATAAAGGAGAAATTTCCATTTACTTTGGATGACAGTAAACTTTTGTTTATAAAATGGAATTACTTAACTGAGCGTTCGGGCTGAGAAACAAGCCCACCCTCCTGCTGAGCCCTTACATTTGCTTCCTTGATTGTGACTGACAGTTCAGATGGGTACTCATCCCTAGACAGGTATGACAAAGACCTGATAGGCAGGCGTCTCCAACTATACTCACTGTGTTTCCATACAGAAGGGAAACTAACTCAGCAATGCTATAAAATTATTTACTCAGGAGCTTGACTACAAGACTAGAAATAAAACCAAATATAAGTTACTCCTTCCTTCGTGCTCCTATTGGGTTTAAAATATGTAATATATAGTCTTTTGCATAGCCCTTCAGAAACAAGGCATTTTCTGGCATTGAAAATTTACTTAAAGTTTTTGTGGTTAAATTATCATAACAAATATTACTAATGTGTAATTCATCTTGAGCAGTAAGCCAGCAGCTTGCATGGATATGTGGAGCTTAGTAGGCATTTAAGACTATTCTTGGAATGATTTATGCAAAAATTGTCTAGCTCTTGTTTGGATACAAATAACATCTCTAATACACTTCATTTCTCATGGAAAAGAAACTTGATTTTGGAGCCATGCCCCTCAGACCTGGTCCTGATTACTGCTTCAACTCCTGTTTATATAATTCTACACAGTTTTGGCAGGATCCAAGAGCACATACCAGGGTGTTGGCTTTTATGAATCTCCTGGGATGTGAATGTCACGCTGACTGGATGAACTCTGGCCACAAATCCCAGACAAGCACAATGACTCTATTTATTCAGACTTGGCTGCCTGAATGCAGATTGACTCTGTGTGTAATAAATTTTCACAGGCCAAGAACCTCCACATCAACCAAGCTGAGGCTGAGAAGAAAAATGCACGGAGTGGAACTGGGCTGCAGAGACCTCTACTTCCTGGCTGTGTTTCATTCCCTTACTGCTTCGTGTGCTCACGGATTGACATGCGCTGTCAATGCCTTTAAAGTTTTCTTTTTCAAGGTTTTCAAAGTTCTGTTTTCTGTTATGCAGTTGTCATATTAAAATAAAACAAGGGGGCAGGGATGAAGAGCAGAAATCTGCTTTTAATAGTTTACCCCGAAACTGGTATGAGTCATCAGTGGCCTCTACAGGACAGAGCTGAGAACTGAGATAGGGCTATTTCTTTGCTATTCCGTAAGAGACCAAATGAAACATGATGGCTGCGCTGCGGGGCTCAGCGGGGCCTCACCTGCAGCCTGGACATGTTAGGGGCATAGAAGCTTTGGATTCTTCCTGACAGACAAGATTATTACCCTCTGCATTATAAATAAGAAAATAATTGCCTCTTTAGCTTGCAGATTTATGTTAATGACATAGATATCTATTAAATTAATTGTATGCTCTCCAAATATTGATTGGGGATTAAAAGGTAACTTTCCTTCATTGTGTTGAGAAATCAATTAGGCCAATAGAGAAATTCCCCTCTACAGATTAAATCCAATGATCGCTGCCTGTAAAATTAAAACAGTCAGTTTAAGTGGATAAACTACACTCATTTAAAGAGAAAAATGCACTTATATAATTAAAATGAAAAGACTGCCCAATCTCTGTGGATAATGTGATTACTTGGAGCTTCAGGCACAGACGTCGCCATTCAGTGTGGATCGCTTTCCCCTTGCTCTCCCTGAGCTGTGGATTTGTCATCTTGGAAACCTCGCTAGCAGCTGACACTCGAGCTACTGCTTGCCAAAAGTCTCAATCATGTGTCCCTTTCCTTACGCCTCAGCTGCAATGATTCTGTCTAGAGATTTTTTCTGTGTCACTCACTAAGCTTTCACAGACTCAAGAGGTAGAGATCATCTTTTTGACCAAATGGTGAAACACGCACTATGATTCCTCTCTCCTTCCAAATCCACCACAGAAATTCTTTGAGGCAGCCTCAGCCTTCAGGAATCATTTAATCTGAAGTCTTCTGATTGCTTCCCATTTTTTTCCAGGGGACAATTAACCGTTGGAATCTGTTACATTTACATCCAAACAAGAAATCTGATGCTCAGATCTGCTCCAACCTCATCAAGGGTAAGAATTCCGAGAGCCGTCGTGACAGCATGATTTCATTTCCAGGGTGTCACAGCCAACTTATCAAGTAAACCTTGCCACAGCTGAGGGCACAATTAAAATTCTGTTACCTTTGAGAGAGACAATGAGGAGATCCCATTCTCTTGGCTTTGGGGGCTTCAGCTTGAGATGACTGAGAAAACCTTGTAACCTTAATGCGGCCTGACATACATTGAGTGTGTGTAAGAAATTCGTATGGAATTTCCTTGCAGATAGTACAGACACTTTTTTAAAATCAAGTAGGCATGTTATCTGTGAATTTATTATAGCTGCCTTATAATCTTAGCTCTTATATTTTTCTCCTGTCACTGAACATGTTTACTTAATGTTTGGGATTAAAAAAAAATAGTGTTTAGTAAGAGAAATAAAGGCAGAACAAAGGTCATCTTTGTGGACATTAGTCTGTAGGTCATTAAATCCAAATTTAAGGCCACACTCTGTGTTTATTTATGCATCCACTCAACAGATAGAACCTCTACTGAGCCAGACAGTCTCTGTCCTCAGGGATCTTTCAGTTTTGTTGATAGGAATAGTTACTGTCAAAAGTAAACACATGTAATAAACTAAAATTAGAACGAGGTCCTGGAGAAAGCATAATATTACTGAGAAAAGGACATGCCAGGGTCTCTCTGAGAAAAGTAAAATTATGCTGTACCTTCAGTAGGCACAGGTGTTACCCAGGGAAAACACAGAGCAGAGGCCTGTCGAAGCCCTGGGGCAGCTGAGCATGTCTTGTTGGAGGAGCTGAGAGAGGGCCCCGGAGGCGCAAGTGCTGGAACAAGGTGAACGAGAAGGGGAAGATGTGGACAAGGCTCCACTGTCAGGCTAGTGGAGGCCATGATACGAGCATTTCATTTCTCTCCAGGTGGGAGAGGAAATCCATTGCAGATTTTAGATCGAAAAGTGATTTGGGAGCCAGAGAGCTGGCTGAATTAAGAGCACCTGCTGCTCTTGTGCAGAACCCATGTTTGGTTCCCAGCACACACAATAGGCTGTATGCAAGTGCCTGTTAACTCCAGTTCTAGGTTATCTGATGCCGCCTCTTGGCCTCCATGGGCACTGCATGCATGTGGTGCCCATACAGACAGCAAGATATACACATAAATAAAAATAATAGTTTTAAAAAATAATTTGATCTGACATACATTTTAAAAAGATCACTGAGGACCAACTATTACAGAGGTTGGAGAACAGCAAGATGATAGTTCATACAAGGCTGGTTTAAACTAGTTAGGATAGAAAGGGGTAGGTAGACTAATATTTCATTTTGGAAGTTACATTTATAGGCGTTAGAGAAGAAAGGCATATTTGAATGAGGAACAGAGTTATCAAGACTGAGTCTGTGATTTTAGGCTCGAGCAATGGGCATCTGGTAATGCGAGCTCTGGAAATGGGAGCAGTCACAAGACAAACATCTGGGCAGAGGGGAGGCAGAACCCAGAAGTTCAGCTTGGCATGGGGTGAGTTTGGAAGGCTTGTGAGACAGTCGAATAGAAAAGTTGAGTATGTGTGTGGTTCAGAAGCGTGTTCTGGGCCAAGAGTCGAGGCTGCATAGAAGCTGCCATTCTATAAAAACTGAAGGTCATGAGGAGGGACAAGGATGCCCCAAAAGAGTAGAACTAGAAAGGAAAAGGCAGGGATGAATACGGTCAGACTCCAACCCTGGGTGGAGAGTGAGCAGTCAGCAAATCCTTCTGAGAAGGGTCAGGTGGAGAGGAAGGGCCCGGGTGAGAGGCGTGTAGTATTGGACCCCTTCAAGGAAGCAGTGAACAAGAGTGGTCAACAATACCACTTCTCGGGTGAGGCAGGGGGATGAAAGGAGACAGGCATTTGGGTCAGTCGGGGTTCCAGCACAGCAGCTGTGACAGAGAAGAGTTGTCCTTAATGGGGAAAGCGGGGCTGAGGACAAGTTCCAAAGAAGCAGAGCAAATGGGACAGGCTTCTGGTAGGACTGGGCAGCCCCCCCGGGGACGTGAGGGGAGGGGGTTGACAACCTGAGGACAGTAAGAGCAGGATGTTGCAGGAGAGGAAAGACCAGGCCTTTTTACTAGATGGAATGCAGTGTGGCGATGAAAGACGGACCAAGACTCGGCTCTCTCACTGACGTTAGGGAGAGCGAGTACTTGAGAAGCTGAGGGGTGACGACTGACAAAAGTCAGAGGCTGGCCTGGGCTAACCCCACACCCACACAAACTCCAGATGTTCTAAGATTAAATTCTATACTGTCTGTGCTTGTCAAGTTTGTGACGGACGTAATGATAGGGTATTCATGGAGAAAATTTATAAAATAACCAATGAACTGCCATGTCTATATAATGCAATATGATAGCCACCTTAAAAGGCTGTATGAAGTGGTGTGTGTGTGTTCCTGTGTGAGTGTGTGGGTGTGTGTGTGTGTATGTGCATGAGTGCGTGCATGCGTGGGTATATGGGTGCATGCATGGGTGTGTGTGTGTGTGTGTGTGTGTGTGTGTGTGTGTGTGTGTGTAGGCCGGAAGTCCATGTTGGACATCTTCATCTTTTCTGCATCCTGACTGTGGAAGCAATATGGCCAGCAGCCTCATGACCCTACCATCCCAAACTCTGGACTGTATGCCTTCAAACTGTGAGCCCCCAAACACCTTTCCTGTCCCGAGTTGCTTTTGCAGGCCTTTCTTCACAGCTGCAAGGAGAGTAACCGATATGGGGTGTGCTCACAGTGGAACACTTGAAGGACTTGGTGGTTGACAAGCTACTCTGCAGCTGTGCAGTGATTTGAACCATGGGGCAAGGCTTCCGTGGTCCTCATTACTAAACTAGCCTTCTGTCTTCATTTCTAAGAGCACAAAGGCAATTAGGAGAAAAAGCAACAGGAAGACAGGAGTGTTCGAGAAAATGCACCAGAGTGTGAGGCAAACACGCGCAGCAACCTAAGGCTTTTACAGACATCCTTTCATTTTTAGGTGGCTACACAGGCCAGCTGGTCCAATATTTACAAAGACAACGAGGCTGATCTTAGTACATCAGGTTTCCTCGGGCAGGGAAGTATGCAAAGTTTTTTGAAAAGATTTCTGGGAAAAAGGTGAACTCTGATTGCACCTGGAATGATCACTGAAAACCAATGTGTGAAGAAAGAATGAAAAATGTGTTTCGTGTATGTACTGGCTGCATGTTTTCAGGGGGGAAATACTATCCTTAGTCTTTTTCTAAAAGTAGGGGAACCCCTCAAGGCTCAGGGAACACTATGGAAGAGAGAGGGGAAAGAATGTAAGAGCTTTGAAGACAGGGAGAAGGGATGTGAAGTGCTGTCTTCAGGTCTTGATACAGCCATCACAAAGAACATGATCTCACAGCAGCTACAGGAGCTTAAACTGGGAAGGCTTGAGAACGGGCCTGCTAACAGCCCATGGTGGACAAGAAAGGAGTCACGGGCTCCCACTTTTTCCCTGCTGAACTACTGGCAACTGATGGAATCTGGGGTGCAGGGGAGACACTGTCTTTAGTTGCATACTAAAAAGTGAGCCCACCAGTCTCTAAGGCAGAATAGACAGAATACACTACATACACGTATGGAATGATCAAATAAACTTAATCAGTAAAAACAATGGGAGAGTTATGATTTTTGTGATTATATAAGAGTATACTTTAGACCCAAATAAGGCAGCTTAATATAATTAATGTCGACAATTTAACTTATAGTATCATATGCAAAAACACTGTTTGGAGTTCTTGTTCATAAGTTAGGGATTACTATGTAAAAATCATTCATTCTGAGTGCTCCTTTTACTAAAATATTAAAATACATACAAGGGTTGAAACACAGTAATACAGGGTCTGACCTGTAGAGTCCCAGTACAGTGTTACCAATGGCTGTAGACCGGAAGGTAGATAATGAAACAAATGATTCGGTTGACTTTGGAGAATGTGAAAGTACAACATTAATAATGAGTTTCTTAAATTGCATTTTCACTGGAAGTATTTCTTGCAAATAGTTCTAGAAACTGTTTAGCCTGTGAATCCTTTTTCTAATATAAACTATCCACAAATTGCATGCTTGGGAAGGCTTAACCCATTTGATACCTAGCTGAGCCTCTCAGTGGTATAAAATAGAGATGAAATCATTTTCTTTTAGTCACATAGATGAGAAAACAAAATTAGAAGTCAAACTGTTTTACATTTCTCTGATGACTGCCGAGCTGTGGGTATCTGACTGCCTGGGATAGACATCTAGAGACAAATTATTGCATCTCTACAATTCTCAAAGTCTAAAAGGCCCTTTCTGCCCCGCTAATCTTCCTCTCCAGGGAGGCACTCTGTTTGCCAACCAGGTTCCCAGATTCATGGAGTCCTCTTGCATCCTTGTGCCTTAGTTTATCTCAGAGAGGAACAAGCCTTCCATGACCCCACACCCATGTTCTGACCAGGCACACTTCTTAGCAATGTTCCTCCGAATTTTCTCTCTCGTTTGCTGGCTCTTTATAAACATTATTTGTATTTGCACGCCTAGACAGCAAATCATGTGCACAACATTTCATGATACCTTTGAATCACGTTCACTATTTCAAAATCAACTGA
This sequence comes from Peromyscus attwateri, assembly GCA_902168425.1. NCBI lineage: Eukaryota > Metazoa > Chordata > Mammalia > Rodentia > Cricetidae > Peromyscus > Peromyscus attwateri. The sequence goes on along the minus strand of CABHPP010001499.1, from coordinate 73,607 downwards.
GTGGCACATGCATTTAGCCTAACACATAAAGATGACATGAAAAGGAGAAGTCTTCAAATTGTCTCTCTAACCTACCCTGCTCATCCAGATTCGACGAAATGCAATACAGGTGACGGGGCAAATGAAAGAAATGTAGGAAAATCTGTCTTTAGTGTTGTGAAACCTGCTTTAAAGTAAAAACGTTTCCGGAGATGCAGAAGTGAGGGTGATGAATGTTAAGTGGGTATTTTTTCACCTTAACTGACTGATCAGAAGACTATTTATAGTCCCCCTGACTGATGTCTCAAGCTGGTAAATCAACAGCAAGGGAGACTATTTCAAGCACATTTATCATTTAAGACAAACAGCCGAGACTGCGCGTGATTATTTTTTATTCATCATATTCGCTCACCTCTGTGTTCGCTCCTTCTCCCTGTTAATAATATCTGTATAAGGCTTCTCAATATTTAATGGTACAGCCTCCCTGCTGCATGCTGATGAGTGTAAGGTCACATGTTTGATCTCGAGAAGGCCAGTTATCTTTGCCAAAAGATGCTAAAAAAAAGGGGGGGAAGTGATCTGTATTTCCTAGGGAAGCCTGATTCTATCAGTTCTTTTAGAAACACTATTGTTGGTTTCTATGCCATTAAAAAAGAAATCACAGAATGAAAGCTTTTAATGGGATCAGAGCTCAAGACATTTCAATAAACTGGCCCAACTACACAGAAACTGCTGAGGGGCAGCACAATGGCCAGTATCATAGAACAGCTTGGTTCAGTGTCTCCAAGACTCAGTTTACCCTCATCTGCGCCCCATGTACAAGACAGCAACACACAAGAACATCTTACCTGTTCACTCTCTTCGTCATCACTACTTAGCTTAAGGTCATCTTCTAGCATTCTGAAAGAAGGAACAGAGAGATGTGGACACTTAGATTCAAAATCTTTCAATATTGAAACACCACCTTTCAGTAACACGTATTTGATTTCTATTTCCCCCTTGTATTGTAAGTGCTTTTCCTCTGATGTACTCAGGAAAGAGCAGAGAGTCACATCACGAAAACTAACCCTCATGGCAATCACAGGATGAGATGGGGCTCCTTAAGAGTTGGCGGTAGTTGTAGAAAAACAGAACCAAACAGGGGCTGTTCCATGGGAAGCTTAAATTTCGCAATTGTTTGTTCAGGCTTAAGAGCTGGGCTGAGTCCTCAGGCCTGTCTGGGGGGATGCCCATGGTAAAGAAAGTGGAAGAGCAAGCAGAATTCTGCTGAGGGTCATGCAGCCATAGTCTTGAGTCATAAGTGACATTCATGCAGGCCTCCTGACGGCCTAAGTGCTGGAGAGGATGCCTACTCCAGAATCTGCTGAGTAGAAGGCAATCAACAGCTGGGTACTTCTGAAGAGTCCACTAGCTACCCCCACGGGGCCTGACATGAACAGCAAGTCCATACAGGCCAACAGCAGACCAAGAAGTGCAATGGCATACCCCACTGTTCTTAGTGATGAAAAAGTGTTCTTATCAGCATCGCTGCGATTAGTTCTTTATAGAGCAGCTGTTTTCAGATCTGTCCACTGCCAAAGGAATCCTGTTCAGAAATGCACTCTCTAAAATGTGCTCTGTGCACGCAGAGCTGTTCTGCCGAAGAGCAGGGAGAGTCCATTGGCGTAGAGCCCAGGGCTCCAGACACTGGTCTGGAAGCTGTCGAGCTCTTGTGTTTAAAGACCTCAATGTCTTCCTTTGAGTCAACTTCTAAAGTCTGCTACCAAATGTGTCTATCCTAGGCAGACAGCTCTATGTTAACACTATTTCAGTGACTTTGGGGGGGGAAAACTGGGGACCAGGGGCTGTCAGGGCATGGACCCAGTTATGAAATGTCTAAGCTTTGGGGGTAGGTTACATATGGCACCCTGTTCACCCTGTGGAAGGTGAAGGTTATACCTGGAGATCCTACTTTAGAATCCATGAGTCTAAGAAATAAAATTGTTTCTCCCATCTCACAATGCAGGAAAAAAAAAATCCTTTGTATTTGATCAGAATCATTTGGAAAAACAACTGCAATTGAACATGTGTGGTTTTCGGCCATTATTTCCCATCCACAGGAAGGATCACAGCATTCATGTTGTACTAGGTGTTCTAAGTGCGCCAGGCAAGATTTAAAGCTAAGGGGAGATGTGAGTTGGCTACATGCAAATCCAATGCCATTTTATAGAAGGGACTAGAGTGCATATAGATTTTGGTATCAGAGGAAGGTCCTGGAACCAAACAGTCCCCCATGAATATCAAGAGACAACTGTATTTATTTTTGACAACGTGGCCATAGGGTTTCTGAACGCTTAAGAAACTCATAGGTGTAAACAAGCTGAGAAATAAAGATGTCACAACCAAGTCTGCAAACTCGGCCATGTGCTCTTCTTTAAGGCCTTTCTCGACGTCACCTAGTGACTACGGTGGGCGGCTATGTTTTAGTTTCTAAAAGTTGATTTAGGTCTACAGAAGCCAGGAAACAAGCCTGCTGGCCCAGTATGTAGGGAGGTCTCCCCTGGGGGTCAGTGGTTGGTCACACAGGCAGAAGTCACTAAGGTAGACTAATGCCAGCAAAGATGCTGAAATAAAATACATGATAAAATTAAACTTTTAAAAATCGAGGCCAGGGAGCAGAAGCCTAACCAGAGGTACTGAGAAGTGGGATTTTACAAATTGATACCCACAGAGCTGCAGACTGCTAGATATAACCACATGGTGGCTTCACGGTAGAGTCAGATGCAGGTGACTGAGATCTGTGACACCCACGGGATGCGGGCAGGACATTTTAATATGCCACCGAAGTGACTGAGACTGTATACGTTTTTTAACTTGGAATCTCTTAAGACAACAGTTTTTCTTTTAAAAAAGATTATGGTCTGTGTGTGTGTGTGTGTGTGTGTGTGTGTGTGTGTGTGTGTGTGTGTGTAAAAGCGTGCACAGGTGTGCATACTGCAGAAGATGATTCTCTTTTTCTACCATGTGGGTTCTAGGGTTCAGACTCAGATTTTCAGGCTGGGTGGCAAGCACCTGTGCCCACTGAGCCAGACCAAGACAGGGGCCACTGCTCTACAGCTCAGCTTCACCCTATTCGGACCCTGCTGACCTGCACGGTAAACACTTCCACCTCAAGGTGTACTGAGGCTACTCTGTGGAGTGGGGCTTTTAGTTGATGGGATTTTTTTTGAGTTACTTGTCATTTGAGGCTCTCTGAAGATCCTTCAATCCTCTATTTAAAGTTCATTTCATTTGCTCCACCTTAATGGCTTTAAAACAATTCTGAGTTTTAATTGAGCTGTTTCTACAACAGGTGCTGCTACTGTCTCTACCGATCTCAGATTTAAAGCCAGAGACAATGTCTATTAAACACAAACAACGTCTTCATTAAACATATCACATATGCAAATATCCATTCTAGCAATTAGTGTTTCACCATTGCCTGTGTCTTAGAGTTTCTATGGTGGTGATAAAACACCATGACCAAAAAGCAACTTGGGGAGGAAAGCTTGTAGCCCATCATCCAGGGAAGTCAAGGCAGGAACTCAAGGTAGAAACCTGGGGCAGGAGCTGAGGTAGAGGCCATAGGGGAGTGCTGTTTACTGGCGTGCTCCTCATGGCTTACTCAGTGTACTTTCAAATACTATCCAGGATTACCAATCCAGGGGTGGCACCCCCTACAGTGAGCTAGACCCTCCCACATCAATCCATTAATCAAGAAAATGCCCAACAGTCTTGCCCACAGATCAGTCTTGTGGGAGCGTTCTCTCAATGGAGATTCCTTTTCCCCAAATAACTCTAACTGTGTCAAGTTGACATAAAACTAGCTAGTACAATTTGCTATTGATACCTGCTGGGGAAGGGAAAATCAGTTTTCTCTAATGGAGTATCAGTTGGTATATCAACACAGTCCAGAGCAGGCCCAGTGCCCAAGAGTAGCTGACCAACACAAAAAGAACTCCATTTGGGCACGTGTGCCTTTTGTTTTGGTATGGTTTGATTTTATAGTTTTGTTTTCCCCTTTTTATTTGAGGGGAGGGAGAGAAGGAGGGGGAGGGAGGGAGGGAGAGAGAGAGCTGGGTAAGTAGGGAAGAAGAAGGAATATGATCAAAATATATGAAATTAAAAAAAAAAACCTAGCCAGCAGAGCCTATCTGTTAGACAGCTACCTCTTTACAGGCATTCCTAAGCAGTACACTCCATGCCTTAGAACACTGGAGGGAATATCAGGCATCTCATCTCATTCTTTCTGAAGTCTTGTGCTCTGCTGGTTACTGCTACCACTTGGCTGGGTAATTTTCATCAACAAGTGATCGCCTTCCCATCTGTAGTTATTTGGAACAACTTTGCGTATAGCACTGGGGGTGGGGGAGGTGACTGGGAGCTGAGAAGGCTAGAGAAGCTCCTGTGGGGCAATTGATGACCACGCACATCCTAGACGAAGATGGATGAAGTGACTTAGCCTGGAGGCAAGTGGAGAGCGCAGGATCAAGGCAGGGTGGTTTAGATAACCTAGCAGTGTCCAGTGGGAATGTAATCTGTTCCAGGGATCTCTACATAGTTTGAAACAGTTTGGTTCACAGTGAGGTGGTGTTTGCTCACATGTATCTCCTTCCCAGGACCTGTTCTGGCTGCTAGTGAAATCTCCATGGCCCGCTCCCACCATGCCCATCCCCGAATGGAAAAAGTAATGGTTTCTTCTGTTCACCTGCTTGTTTGTTTTCACTAGAGGAAAGGGCAGCTGATGGTCTCTCTCCTTCCTTGTTGAGTGCACCTGCTGCAAAGGCCTGTCCTCTTTCAAGAACTGCATCTCATTCCCTACCTTATATGATCCTCACAAAGGCCAATCTTACATAGAAAATCTGCCAATCCCAGGTAAGATATGGGATGAGTGTATGCATCCGTACTTCAATCAACTGCCTTTCCTGACAGCATCTTTATCTTCATGTCATTAATGAAGAGAAATCAAAGGAGACGAGACTTAGGAGAGGAAGCAGTCGGAGGCATGGTGTGAGAGTTGAGGGTGAAGGACTGAGTCTAATGGCCGCTGTCAGGCTGGCCTGCATTTCAGTTTGACACCTGCCACTGACCAGCTCTCAGAGTGCTGGAAAGTCATTTACTCTCTTGGGATATAGCTGGCACAATGCTAAAGAAACCGCTGGATAAGATGGCCTCTGTCTCCTCTTATTGCTCTGAGTCCACTGGCTACTTCCCTTTATCAAAGTCCAGGTAGACTGTTGGAGAAAGAGAGCATCTAGTTAGCAGGATGCCAACAAGCAACCAAGGCATTTAGCCCAACAGCCTATAAGGAACTGTGTCCTGCCAGTATCCACAGCAGTGAGTCTGGGGGTAGATCTTTCTCCAGTCAAGCCTTGGGATGACCTCAGTCCTGGCTGGTATTATGTTTGCAGCCCCCAACAGACCCTGAGCCAGAGGAGCCAGCTAAGTCAGACTCAGATTCTTCACCCACGAAATAATAATATAAGGGATGCTGTCTTGAGCTACTAAGTTGAGGGGTAATTTGTTAGGCATCAATGAATAACTGGTATGTTGGTAGATAGCAGTAAGTATTTAGTATGTCTCTACTTGAAGACAGCCCCCAGTGACCTGAGGTGAACCTTTGTAGCCACCACTCAAGACATCCAACATTAGAAATAATGTGAGACATTTCCTAATAGTGATATTAAAAATAAGTAGGTGAGACTAATACATTCTATTTATGTCAATATGGTATTTCAGTATCATAACATACATGTTTTTAAAGTGCTCAACAGGTATATGTGGCTGTTGGGTAGCATAGGTTCATATTTTTTTTTTTGGTCAGAAGGCAAGGGTGTTCAAATTCCCAGAATGCCCTCAGTCTTTTTGTCCCAGATCTCCTACACTCCTGATAGGGTGCACGGGACAAGCCTTCGGAAGGGACGACTTTCCAGTGTGCAGTAGCTAAGAGGAGCAGAAGGCACATTTCCATCGACTGTTCCCTGTGCTCATCAGCATCCTAGCAGCTCCTGGTGTCTGAGTCAAATGTGTCACTGACTCGTCTTGCTGTGAATTCAAATGACGCACGACACACCACAGTGTACCTGTCAACTCCGACCTCACAGAAGCACCTGGAAACAGAAACCAAGATAACTACAAGTGGACCACAGGAGGGTGGGCACTGGACTTAGGAGTCTGTCCTTGGAGAAAAGACCAGTAGGTGAACTTGTAAACACATCTTGTTACTTGTTACCTGCGCTTGATTCACTGCCCATTTCTCCTGGACGTGATAAAGGCACGGTAAACACTGGGACTATTTGAAATTCTTAACTTTTTTTTAACTGCATATTTTCAAGTGCTTCACTTGTTCTTTTCATTTGGAATTAGAATTCTAGCCACTGGAACTGGCAGCCTGAAAAGAATCGGTTTGAAAAGAGGATAGGAACATGGGGGCTCCCTTTCCTTGAGCATCCCATAGTCCTTCCACCTAACCCTCCCCGCAAAAAAACCCCACAAGTGCCACATGCTGTTTGTGTGCTTGTGAAAACATGGAGACATTCCATCTTTTCCATTTAGGACAGTGCAGACCACGGTGATGAGGTTGCATCCCTCGAACACATTAGACTTTAAAATTGCTTCTTTCTGAAGGAATTACAGGAAAAGAGGGCTGTACATACTCTATCATTTCGATCAAAAGACAACAGAGGCTTAGAAACAGCACTTTCATAGGAAATGCTTTCTCTGTAAGACGGTTTTTAACTTCCTATCTTTGCTACACCGACTTCTAGAAAATGAGTTTCTGAACTTGGTGTTGCTGGTATTAAAGGACTGAGTTTCTAAGGACAAGTGCATGCAAACACGGTAGGTATAAGAATATGATCCTTTCCTGGGCAGACAACAGAGGAGAGTTCAGAGGGTCCAGGCTAGGGACATAAAATGCACTTGGCTGTACAGATCCAGTGACGAACATTTCTTTACTAGATCCTCATCGAAGAGGAACCTGTACTTAACCAGAGGGGTATTCATACATATTCATCTAGCTCAAATCTGTGATGTTGCATATTAACTACTATCAGTTAATTAATAAGCTTGGTACCTGTTCTGCTTGTTAACTAATGATCTGTTTAATTGGTAACGCTTGATGGTAAATGTGCATTGGCGTTAGGAGGGTCATATATACTTAGGCTAAGATTTGTTTCTTAGTTTTGAAATACCAGTTTCTGCATTTTTGTGGCTGTTGTTATTGACATGTTAATTGTGAAGAGTCCCTAATTAAGGGATTTGTTTGAACAGGTAAGCTGTTAGAATTAGGAAAGAGGACAAAACATAATCTCTCAATTAACAAATTCATGCACTTTAAGCTCTATCAGGGTGCCTGAGAATGCCATCACACAGTCATTACTAAGCTTTACTGCACATTGGAATCACTTGGGAATCTTTAAAGCATTCTGATACTGGCTTCCACTCTTCCTGCATATTCTGATTTGATAGGTCTGGAGTGCAATCTGGGTTTCCAGACTGTTTAAAGTTCCCTTGGTGCTTCTAAACTGTAATGAGGGTTAAGAACACTATCGACAGGATGAAACGGACTGTACCGGAAGAGCTAAAGGATAGCTCCTGACTGCAGATCAAGTCCTCACCTCTAAGGTTTAGTTGGTCCATTAATAAATTAGGATGGATGATAGTCAAGACTCAAAAGAGACAATTTAGGTAAATGTATGTCAACTCCACAGGCTTGCAGGGATGCTCAACTAAGGTTTAGGACAGCCTACAGTGCTTCTAAACATACTGACTAGAAGGCCACCTCCCTAGAGGTTCTGGTTTCACTGGACTGGCCACAGGCATCAGTATTTTTGATGAATTCCCGTGGTCAACCCATTTGTTGAAACCTAATCACCAGTGTTGTGGTATGAAGATATAAGACCACTGGGAGGTGATTAGGTTATGAGAACAGGGCTATCATGAATGGGATTCTTGCCCTTATAAAGGATCCCAGGGCTGGGCACGCAACACAGTGGTAGACTGCTTGTGTATCACATACAAGATCCTAGGTTCAATCTCCAGTTCTCAGCAACACAAAACCAACAAGCAAAGTGCCCAAAGAGATTTATCATATGAGGACTCAACAAATAGGTACTACCTATGAACTAGAAAGTGGACCTTCACCAGATGTTCAGTCTAGTTCCTTGACCTTTGACTCCCTAGCCTCTGTTGTTTATAAGCTATCTAGTCTAAGGTACTTTCTAAGATATGTTGTTATAAAAGTCTAAACGGACTGAGGCACACACATCCAAAATAACTTAGCAGTAACTGAGACTCCCTGTCTGGATTCTCACTGGATGACTATCTCACTTCTGCACTGACGCCATCACTAATCCATAGGTAGGACAAAATGACTCATCCTGCACCTGGTTTTGTGTATAACTAGTGCACCATGCTAGAATTGTGTATTGACTCACTTGATTTTACTGTTCCCTCATCTTCTATTTGAGTAAGAGTGGATTAGGGCTGGGGCTGTAGCCTTAGTGGCAGGGCTTGCTTGGCTTGCAAAGTCCTTCAGTTCTATCCCTCCTGAATTTTATAGTGGGGGGAAAAAAAAGGACAATGCTCAAAAGGAAGCATTGTGTTTTCTCAGTGTAACCCCATCATTACCAGTTAATCAACTTAGGGATTGTGACACAGTTTAGAATTCTACAGGAGTTGTTTGCAGAAACCATGGGCAGCGCAGGAGAATCTGACATCATTTCCTGGCCTGCTCTTGAGCTTATAGGAGGACACAGAGATTATTTGGATTATCATGCCTTCTCCTGGCTGGAGAAGTCTTCAAAGTTTCTTCAAGACCAAACAGTGCAACATATGGCATTTCAGGCATGTGAAGACTCAACACCATTCCCTCTGTGTCACAAGGGCTAGAGGCCTGGGGACTACATTTCCCACAAGCCCCATCAGCACAGTTTCTATTTAGGTGTTGCCATTGAGAGGCACTTGAAGAGTACTTGGAAGGTCACAGAGTAAAGACCACTCTTGCTCCCAGGGCAGAGAAGCAGCTGCACCAGCTTCAGCATATGGCTGCCTTGACTCCCATAGAGGATTCCACCATCATTCTGTGAAAAACATTTGCAGGCATGGCAGGCATCTGAGATTACTGCTAGCAGTTTTCTGCAGTTCTTGTATTTATTGCTTCTCTGTAATGACTTTTGAATTACCAACTTCTCCCCATTGGCTCCCTGACCTAAGATTCCCTCATCCTCCTGATGAGCATGGAAGCCACCAATTCTTTATGTTAGTGTCTTTCTACTTGAAAGACCTGCAGCAGCTTCTCTTGTCCAGATTAAACTCTGACCCACATATATAATAAACAGCAAAAGGTTCAGAACCAGAAAGCCTGATGTAATACTTCATATCCCCACTCTGTCCCGCACTAGTTATGTGTTCCTGTCCAAAGAACTTAAAATTGCTCTGCCTCAGTTTCCTGGTCTATAAGGTGAGAAACCAAACATGTTGGCCTTCTAGGAATGCTATGAGAATTCCATGGAGAAACAAACAAAGCACATTATACAGTGCTTAGCACATGGTAACCACACATAAGCATTCAATATTATGACAGGTATTTTATTACCCAGTTCATATTGTCAGTAACTGTGCCTCAGTTTAGGTCCATTTTCTTGTTTCTAGCACAGATCATAGATTGCTAATTTCCTCACTATTTCCAAAGAGCACATTTTAGGAGCCCAAACCAGGAAGTTGCGAAAGTCTCTGTCTCACTGTTGGTCGGGGACAGGCAGGAAAGAAACCTTGTGAGGTGATAAACAGGACGGCACAGGGCCATCTCTTTTTTCCTTGGCAGGCAATCATGGCCCTGTTCTCTTTCTTTGGAGGCGTATTCTCTGGTGTGTAAGTCTCCAGTATTCTGTAATTCTCTTCTGTGTCTGGGATAAATTCTTTGGTATCCTTCTCAAGCTGCCCTTGAACTAGCTATGCAGCAAAGGATAGCCTTGAACTCTTGATCCTCCTGCCTCTGTAGAGTCACAGTAGGACACAGCCCACTCACTACACAGGCTATATCAAGATTAGCTCCAGTGAGTGAACTGCCAGCTATAAGGGTTTGGGTCAGAAATGTTCCCTACAGGTGGTGTATGGAAATACTTGGTCCCTGACTGGTATGCTATGGAAGGCTGTGGAACTCTTGGGACAAGGCTAGCAGAAGGAGGATTTTAGAGCATGCCTTGGGGATTGTTAGTACGGCTGCTTCTGGCTCCCTCTCTGCCTCTTGATCTTTAAGATGTGAAGAAGGAGCAGCAGCATCAAGCCCCACAGCCCTAGACCGAACGGTTTACCATACTGTCCCCACAATGACAGATCATATTTTTTGAAACCTTGAGTAAAAACGCATTGCCCCTTAAGTTGCTTCTGTCAGTCACTTTTGTCACAGCAACAAGAAAGTAACTAATACACCTGTGTTACGAGGGAAGTTCTGATAACCAAGGCCTAACCTGAACCCACCTAATTTGTACCTTCCCCAACTATACCTTGAGGACAAAAAGCCATCTACCTCCTTGCTTTGGATAGTCACAAGGTCATTTAACATTCATCAAAGAGCCTGTAGGCCAGTGAAAGAAACACCTTGAATCTGAGACCTGACCCAGTGAACGAAACACTTTATCCCTGAACCCAGAACCTAAGAAACATGCCCTGACTCTGAAACCAGTGCCAAAGAAACACACTTTGTCCCTAGAATCAGAGCCAGTGAAAGAAAGACGCCCTGGCCTTAGAGCTAAAAAGCTGAAAAGGGCCAGTGAAAGAAACACAGTTTGGCCCTGAAACCAGAGCCATCTCTGACCAATGAAACCAACCAATCCCTGAACAGAAAATCTTCTCCCTGGAGAAACTCCACCCTGAAGAAACCCTGTAATAAAACCTCTGCCTATCCAGTTGTTGGCTGTCCTTTCCCACCCTGGCAGAGGCAGCCACACTCTTGGACTCCTCCTTCCCAAATAACTCTCTTTCTCTAAAGAGTCTTGGGTGAAGATCTTCATTCGCTGGCGCAGAACAGATGAACCTTGCTGAGACGTCCCTTAGGGGACTGACCAAGGTGCAGCAGAAAAAGCAACAACTTTTCATTGGAGTCGGAGGAGACTGCTGTATTTCTGCAGGGATTTCCCCTTTAGCAGAGTGAAGCTGAAGAAGCAACGTCTTGGGCCGGCAGGAGAGAAGCAGCAGCAGAGCTCTGCTAGGAAGCCCCCTTAAGTGGGGGAGTATGTGAGGGACAGAGCTAAGTTCAGCTGTAACGGCTCTCTCCAGGAGGGGAGCAGGAATTGCTATATCTTGTGGGGAGACCATCCCCCACTGCACCCCAGCTTCAGGTATAGTCTGGCTTCCTGAATAGTCAGGATACCTTTCCCTCCAGAGCTTACAGAGCCCATTGTGGTGACACAGACTTGTACGTGGCAGAGGCAGAGGCAAGAGGGTAAAGGGTAGAGGGTAGAGGGTAGAGGCCAGAGACAGACAGGAGGATCATCACAGCTAGTTTGAGGCTAGCTTGGGCTACAAGAGATACTGTTTCAAAACAACAACTAACCACAACCAATCCATTGAAGCTGTCTATCAACTTTGCCCTGTGCTGTGAGGCGTCTGTGATGGGGATGCATCTGGAACAGGATTCTCCCGAGACACAGACACCAAGTGGTCTAGGTCCTGGAATCCAGACCCTCAGCACGTTCTGCTTCTTGTGATTTGGAAGCTTTTGCACTGATCCACTAATCCTCTCTGCTGCAAATGTAATAAACTTGTCATTTAAATGTAAAGAGGAGAAAAAGGCTTTTATGATCCATATTAAAGAAAATGCATCCTATTAGCCATTCATTGGACTTGGAGATTGGTATATGATCCTCTAACTAAGGCATTCTCATGAATTTGGCTTTAATGCTAACACTTTTGTAATATGTTGCATATTATGTCTGCTACTTTCAGAATTTTTCATTATAAAAGTAATCCAGGTGGCCTGAATATATAAAACTACAATTTGGAAAAAAAAATCTCATATATGGAAGGACTAATTCAGCACTTAAAAAAAAAGTGGATAGACTTGAAAATTAGGTCAGGTATATTAAGTGTCCTAAACCCATCATCAGATATATACAACTGGCTTTCATCAAGGGAAGTATGATGCTCAGTCAACATGAATCATTTTCCAGCATCTTTTTTTTGGGGGGGGGGGGGGGGAGGTCAGCTTAAAGTAAAACAGAACACATCAAACAATCTATAGAAATTAAGCCCCGTAACATTGATTACAGACAAGGGTCTTATTACAGGGTTGTAAGCAGGGTCCCCTGGACCAGCTGAAGCCTCCTGAAGCTGATCCTCTTTGCAATGGCTATTGAGGGTTAAGCAGAGCTGCAGCACCCACCATTCGTTACCTATCCCACATTTTTATATATTCATTGCTGGACCTTCAGAGTGCAGAAAGGAATCTCAAGTGCCGAGAAAATAAATCATGCAGAAAATGTTAAGTGGGCACGCGGATCTCAGGGACAGATCCTGACTGCGGAATAGCAGCGCTTCTACCTGCTGCTTAGGAAAACAATCAGGCAGTCTTGAACACAGCGATGATCCTGGAAAGTACGGCATAAATCCTGTCTAAATGGGTCTGTTCATTGATGGAGGACAGGAGGCAAGGAGTGAAAACGGGATTGCAGTTCAAAATGCTCGTTTTCCTGTTTTTAGTGAGTCAAGAACCTTGGGGAATATGTTGCTTTAAGGTCCACACTAAGTACTATCTCTGGGTAAAGCTTATCTTCGAAAACCCTTTCCATCTTAGGCACACTTCTCACCCCCTAGGACTCAGGCCTCCAGCTAGCTTATTCCTTTCTGAGTGAGCATGTAGAGTCCCTCCTGTGGCGTGACATGGGCTTCCTTCCTGCCTCCTGTAACATGTTTCTCTACACCCATACTGTTGGCACTGGTTGTGAGAAATCACACTGCACCTTGAGGGGCTACTCAAATTCTACCCCATTCTAATAGGTTTGTAAGCACTTACAACCTACAACTGTACCAACTACAAATACATAAAAACTCTTCAAAAGAGCAACAGTGATCCCGAAGGAATGATGTTACTGGGAGTTTTCAGTTACAGTGTGAACTCCTCGGGTGGACAACTGTACCTTCATCTTACATCCCTGCAGCAGATGCTCTTAAACATGACCCCGAGGGTCTGATGGAAATGCAGAGATGGGCATGTCCAATTGACACCAAACAGCCTTGCTTCTCATGGGTCCTTAGCACAGGATTTTTGGCCTGCTGAGAGCAGAGCCTCAGCAGCTTCTACCTGATATCACTGTCATCATCCTTGGTTTTTCTCCACCTATACTTTGAGGCAGGGTCTCTCACTTAATCTCAGAGCTCACAGATTCAGCTAGCCTAGCTACCTACCTTGTTCTGGGGAAATCCCTTGTCTCTGCCTCCTGAGCTCTGGGACTGCAGGGGAAGCTGCCACATGGAAGATGCGAATTTCAACTCTTATCCCTGAGCTTGTGCAGCAAGAATGTTACCTGATGAGCCCCACACCCAGCCCCATCAAAAACTTTAAATGGCTGAGCCTTGGTGGCTCACGCCTTTAATCCCAGCACTCGGGAGGCAGAGGCAGGTGGATCTCTGTGAGTTTGAGGCCAGCCTGGGCTACCAAGTGAGCTCCAGGAAAGGCGCAAAGCTACACAGAGAAACCCTGTCTCGAAAAACAAAATAAAACAAACAAACAAACAAAAAAAAAAACCAAACAAAAAAAACCAAAAAAAAAAAAAAAAAACAAAACAAAAACAAAACAAAACAAAAACAAAAAGACTTTAAATGAGTTCCTTGAGTATTCTAAGTGTGGAATATCAAACTCAGAATAAATAGAAGGCTCTAGAAGACCCTGAAATACAATAACTTGCATGGCAAAGATAAGTGTTCTTAACACAAATTTACTTCTTGCTGTTGTGGTAATTTCATCATTGTCACACATGTTTACATTTTAAATAAATAGCTAAATGAATAGGAATAGGCATTTTCTAAGTATGTTTTTTTTTTTTCCTTTGTGGTACTGCAGATTGAACCCAGGGCCGGAACTTGCTAGGCAAGCACTCCCCTGAGCTACATACACCTCCACTCTCATATTCACTGATTCCATTTGGCCAATGACAGGCTACAGAGGTGAACTTTAGGACAGCCTAGAGGGAACGCTCTCTGCCCTCAGTGTGATGCTGCAAACCTTTAGGCTGAGCTCTCAGCACTGTGCCCTATGGGAGAGGCTGTGGGAGTTTGCCTGCAAGATGGAGAGGTGTTGGGGTCTTCCGAATTGAGGGTCCAGCACACAGTGTGGACACACGGAGGTTTAAAGAGAAAACAGAAACTAGAGGGTCAACTGTTGTTATTTTCAAAGAACCTTTTGCAAGTTTTAGATTTCTAGGGATGTTTTGGAGACAACACAGACTTCTTAAACATATACTGTCCTATAATCACAATGATATGTATTAGGATGTTCTGGCTTTAGGACGGTATGAGAGTTCAAAACACGACAAGCTAATCAACACTTTACTAACAATCCTTGTGTTTAGTGATCTGCCTAAGCTACAGGCTAATTGTGCTCTGAGCATGGCTAAAATTGGTAATACTAAGCCACAATGACAGGTAACATAGGTGTATTATTTACATTTCTCACAGGGTATTTTTGACCTGTGATGGGTTTTCTGGGGCACAGCCCATCCTAAGTTGGGGACTGTTCATACTCAGTACCCGATTTCCATTCCTGTCAAGATCTAACACTGAGGATGCATTTGGCACAAATAAGATAATATTGATACACTGACTTAAGTCCAAACCTAATTCCAGTTTATTACTTCTTACCTAGTGGTCCCTTTATGTTCTTTCTCTGCTTTGGGGAGTGGTGAACACTATGTTTCTCTTTAACTGAGCTGTCCTCAAACTCTCCTACCTCAGCCTAAGTGCTGAGATCGCACATATCAGTCACGACTCTTGGCTCTATTGTTCCCTTTCTGTCCCAAGCTCTCCCCCAGACAGAATGCTATATTTAGTCACCATGTCTGGATAGGGTCCTCTAATTGTGATAGCCTCTTAGTCTTGTCTGGTTTTTAATGTTTTTGACCATTGTGAGGAGAGCTGGCCATGTATTTTACAGAGTGCCTCATATTTGGCTTATGTGCTGTTCTTTTTTTTTTTTTTTAATTGGTTTTTAGAGACAGGGTTTCTCTGTGTAGCTTTGCGCCTTCCCTGGAACTCGCTTTGTAGCCCAGGCTGGCCTCGAACTCACAGAGATCCGCCTGCCTCTGCCTCCTGAGTGCTGGGATTAAAGGCGTGCGCCACCACTGCCCGGCTTCTGTGCTGTTCTTTTCCTGGTACATTTAGGTGACAGGTTAAGAGATGACCCCAGAGGTAAACTTCCCACATCCTATCAAGGGTGCGTGCTGTCAGCATGACCGAGCACTGACGTCCAACTTCACCACACAGTGGAATTGGTGTTTGCCAGGGTTTTTCACCACCTTAAAGCTATGCTTTTACTCCTTCCTCAGACCACACGTGGAAGATCCGGAGCAAGATTCACACAGGAGGAGAGAGTGATGCATCACCTCCTTGCAGGGTATCACCTACATAAATTACCTGGACTTCTTCCATATAGGATATTTGTCTATTTCTACACCCTCTTCCCTCCCTCTGTATGTTTCTTTCTGTTTTTCCAGTGGGGAAGATGGAACCCAGGGCATCAAGCACACTCAACAAGTGCTCTACCCCTAATCCCATTCCCCAGCCTCTTACATATTTAATTCCTATGATAGCTCTTAAACCAACCCTAGTCAATTGTTTCCAAAAATCACATTAAGATCCCCGAGGAAGTCAATATACAGAGAATAAGACACTAGGGAGTACTCAGCCTAAAGGGCACATATCACATCTCCCTGGAAGCCTAAGGCTCAGGAATCTTCCCAGAAGAGGGAGTGGAAAGATTGTAGGTGGTGGATAGTGTCAAGGGAACAACGTTTGCCTCACACAACAGGGCAGTTGCACATTTGAACTCACAGAGATTGTGGCAGCATGCACAAGAACTACGCAAGCTGAAGCCAGACAAAATTCCAGTGACGGGGAACGGGAGGAGGTTAATACGAAGTCCCGCCATTATCTGAGGGGCGTTTGATAGCTGTTGGGAGAGGAGGAGTCAGTTTTATTTACTGATGTGACCCCTGGTAGGTCGATAACAAGCCAGAGCAGGCCCCACTCATGAGAGTAGGTAGACAACACAAACTGGACTCAATGGGGAAAAAAAAAAAAAGAGGAAAATTCAACGTTGGGTGGATACAGAGGTGATAGCAGATACGGGAGGAGCGGAGGTGAATCCGATAAAGATTCACTGTGTGACATTTCCAAGAACTGATAAAAATGTTACTTTCAAAGGTAGATCAGTCAGTCTTTCCTGCCTCTGGTAGAAGCAGGGAAGAGGCTGAGAGGAACAGAGCTGATATGTGTTACAAACAGTTGCTGCAGGTACAAACCAAAGGACTGTCATTATCTGTACAGAAGTGTGGAAAATTATGCCCAAATGGACCTAGCAAATCCTTCAGATTTATGACCATAAAAACAGATTCCTTTTCAAATTATAGTTGTCCACATGTCCACATTCAGACTGTCAAGGACAATTCAATTCAACTGTCACATCAAATAGACACGTGTGCTTGTCCTGCGTGGTCACTTGGGCATTCTTTACTAGTCATGCTCCTTGTAGTTTCTGTGACTCTCCTGGTTCTCTTCCCGTATCCACAACTTCCCACTTCCCTCCGTGTGTCTGCTCCTTTGGGGCACTCCCCAGAAGTTTCCAACACCCGAGGATCTTGTTGCCAATTCTCATCTCTCCTGTACCTTCATGACTCCAAGGCTACTCCCAGGTACGACAGTTGTGACCACTTCCTCAAAGTGCCAGCTCTGCAGGGCCAACTACACTGGCATCTCTAGACTTTCTGGAGGCTACCGCCCCCATTCTATATGATGAGGCATCCTCAGAAAAATGCTTGGCACAGAATAACCATATAACCAACATTTGCTGGCTGAACAATTAATCTGTACTTGGATGTCTCTCTTCATTTTCCTGACACTGGAATCCATTACTTGCTTACTTAAAATTTAACTCTCTCTCTTGAGCTCTGTGTTCAGCAGCACTGCCAGCTACCTGGCCACTGACATCTGGGTTTTGATGTACCCTCCCTCCTTCCTGAAGACAACACAACTCCCAGGGGTATCTGTCCCATTTCTCCACTTCTCTCTGGAACCCCTCCCCTTTTCCACTGAATACAGCAGCAGCCCAGATGTCACCTTGCACTGTGAAAGCATCCTTTCTCCTCACCTCCAGTCCTTACTCTGGCCTCTGGTTCTCACCTTCCCATATTCTATGTGAAACGTAAGTTCACACCACCTGGATTCTGAAGGACCGCAGCTTTTTCGGGCCTGGCCTTAGCTCACTGCAGCTACAGCCCCGTCCCCAGCCTTGGCCCACAATGGAACCATTGCAAGCCTTCCACAGCTCCCTCCTCTGGATCTCATCAGATGTTCCTCCTGTGTGACAGTTTCCTTCTCCCTCTCCTTATCTATTATTCAGAGGATGCCCAAAGGACACAGCTCCCTGTTCGGTGACTTGAATTAATCTCCCTCCGCTGGACACATGTCTGTTAGTTAGGACACTTGCCATCCTATATTGTAATTATTTGCCTTCCAGTCTTCTGAGCCACAACTGCCCACATCTTCCTCCTTTCTGTGTCTCTGGTGCTTGGGAGCTTTGGAGATCTGTCCCGTCATACTCTGCTCAGGTCACAGAACTAAGCCCATGAAACAGCCTGTTCTGCTTTGAGGCTATTCCCACTTAGTAACTATCAATAAAATTGCCAACGATGACCTTAAGACTAGATTTATGTAGTAACTGCCACCACTCACCAATCAGAGAGGGCCAGCTCCCTGAAACACCCAGAGGGCCAATGAATTGTCAACGTAATTTGTGTGGATTTCTCTGTCCTACTAAAATTCCCTAGACATGGCCTGGCCTTTGCCTGTATATCCCAGATTGCAGTCCTAGTCTTTATTTCTGAATATAAACACCTTCATTGTAGATTGGATTCTTATTGGTGTTTGATTTTGACAGGGAATTAGCGTATTCTTTTAAAATCATAGATATACACTCTGTATTTTTTGTACCCCTCTCCACTGCCTCATGTATCTTAAGAATAGCAGACTAGATAGCTAATAGGTCTTGATCCAGGATTCCAAATGCAATGGAATATAATTAAAATCTTAATAAGCTAAAAATAATGATAGTAAATTATAAAAGTCTATCTAAAAGGCTGTTGGGCTGTTTCACAAGGATAATTTTATTGATTGTTACTAAGTAGAAACTTATCAACTGTATCAACGTTAAAAACAATCAGTGGTTGGAGAGATCTGTCTACAGTAGAATCATGCCAATAACAATACGGGCTTTTTCAGAAACTGCTGAGAACCCCAGGCCTCTGTGGGCTGTGCACTGCTTATGAAGTAACATTCCCAAGACCGAATGGCTAGAACTGCTGTCAGAATACATCAGAGAAGCAAGTGCACATGCAGAGAAATTTGACTTTAACAAAGTACATTTTGATTAAAATTCTCTTAGTACAACGTAAGATTTTATAGAAAGAAGTATGTTATTTGGAGACTTTATATATGGTGGGGTTTCCTTCTTCCCACTTTCTCAAGAGTGTTGGGAGACAAAGGAGAGTCACTGCAAGGGAATGGCTCTTTCAGAAGGATATGTAATTCATGCCCATTGTTTAGGAAAGACTGTGCTCCTGCCGTTGATTGCCTAATAGGATCTGCAACACGGAAAGACTTAAGGACCTTTCTCAATGCCTTTCTCAGGGGTCCTAAAAGAAAGTCCTGGAAGCAGTGGCTGGTACTCAGCCTCAAGAGCCAGGGTTGGCGCCTATAGGTGTGGTGAAGTCAGAAGAGCTTGGCTCTAGCACAGGGAGGTGTGGCTCCCTTGGCTGCCCTGGCCTGCATCCTCCCTGTTCCTGGAGCACGGCTTCCTCCTGTCCACATCCAAAGACATTCCAGGGGCCATTCCCAGGGCCCAGCTCTAGCTGCCAAGTTTGGCTGTAATCCTTACTGACCTCTACCGCGGGCACGATGCTCTACTATGTGCAGAGACACAGGATGGTGCTCTGCTTGTCTCTGCCTTGTCCCTTTACCCAGGAACATGTTCTTTCTTAGACTAGAACACTCTTGATAGCAGAGTGAGAAGGGGTCACTGGTCTGTGGGGATAGGAGATGGGGGCTGTGTCTGCAATCCATGAGTGACGTACACAGGATGAGCTCAAGAAGGTTTGGGGAGTTCTCCAGGAAAGGAGAGAAGAGAAGCCTGATTCCACAGTCCTGTGTGCAGTGTCTTCTCTGCAAGTCCTGCCTCCTTTCTCTGTAGGCTCCAGTCCTAGAATACACCCCAAGTACCCAGTCCACATACCTCCCCTCTATGCTGCACACACACCAGACATCTCCATCTCCAGCTTTCCTTCTGCTCCAAATCCTATTAGGCTGGTCCCTGATATGTTTCCCTTCTTCTCCAAACTCCTTCAGGACTGACATCATGTATTAAATGCCCACATCCTTTAGAGAGACAGGGTATCAGATACCAGGTCAGTGAGGAGGAAACTCAGTGTAAAGGCCTTGAGCTACACCAGGCTCTGGAAGGCGGCTCTGGCATGGCCTGAGCCTGTTTCAACGAATACATCTATCTTAGCTCCGGTCACCTTACACTGAACCCATCATTCAGGCCTCAGCCTCATCCTCTGCAGCATACACCTCTTTCAAGAAGGCACTATGTCAGCTCAGTATCTGTTTTGTTTTTCCATGGTTTAGCATGGGCCCCAGACAGAGCAGAAACTCAATAGCTGGGCGAATTCCCAACCAAATCAGTGGAAATTCACAGACCGCTGTGAATCCACACAGAAAGGCATGGGTGAAATAAGAGACAAAAGCGGAGATGAGAATTCCATGATGAACTGTGAAAAAGCTCAAATCTTTAGCATCAGGAGTAACTCTAGCTTCAGCACCCTAAGTGTGTAACCTTAAATGTGTCTGTGCAAGACAAGTGTTTTCCTCTGTGTATGTTTCAGTTGGATTCAACTTTCTTTCTCTAACTGGGCATTGAAAAATGATGACAGTAAGTTGTAAAAAAAGAAAAAAAAAGCAGGATGTGGCCAAATCTAATTGTCATATAAATGGCTCACACATTAAAATTTTAACCAACTTACTACTTATACCAAATATATATATATATATATATATATACACACACACACATACACACATATATATATATATATATATACACACACACACATACATATATATTCTGTTAAAAACGTTAAGTCTCTAGCAGTCAAGGAGATTTTAACTAGGAAAACTGGAAGGGTGGTAGGTATGAGAGAAATAGCATTTTTGATTACACCACACACTTTATCACTCTTGGTGACTCCTTAGTAACAGGGGATGGAGGCATGATGTGTGGCTCAGTGGACGAACATTCACAAGACACAGGTTCCATCACCTTGAGCCCCATCCCACCCACAACTGTGAAATCCAGGCAAACGGTTAACTCATGTTTCCAGTTATGACTCTGTCCTGTGAGTCAAGGTGCTTTATCGTCTCTCCTTACCAATAAAATAAAATTATTAAAAACATTTTAGGGAATAAAAAGGACAAGACAAATATTTGGCAAAAAAGAGAAGTACCTAGACAGTTTCTTTTATTTCCCACATATTACAGTTTTGGCTAAATCATCCTATATAAAAATCCAGTCTTTTCCATGTTAAATTTACATTTTCACTCCTGAACAGTTTGTTATAACATTCTAGCCAAGAAATTATAGAGGGATATTTTGGACTTTCAAAGGATTTTATGGACTCAAAATAAAATTCTGACTAAAAGACATGCTTACTTCACTTAATTGGACAGCAGATGTAAAGCAGGGGACACATTTAGTATGTCATGAGCAGTAAGCCACAGCAGTAGCCAGAGGAATTTAGTATGCTGGGCCTAAGAGAGGGGAGGTGGGTGTATGCTAAGCCTGGAGCTTATCAAAGGAAGCCTGGAGAAGCCTTGGTGGAAAGGCCATGAGGCTCGTAAGAACAGGGAGTGGGCTGGGGTGGAATTCAGTTAGTACAGTGCTTGCCCCTATGCACAAAATCCTGTGGTTCTTACCCCTAGCACCACATGAAGTAGACAGGGCAGTACATACTTGTAGTCCCAGCACTTAGGAGGTAGAGGCAGGATGATTAAGAGCATCCTTGGCTACATACAGAGTTCTATGGTCAGCTCAGAGTATATGAGGTACTGTTTTAAGACAAAAAAAAAAAAAAAAAAAAACAACAAAAAACAAAACCAGACCAAACCAAAATAAAAAAAAAACCCACCTGGTAATCACTTTGAAGTAATTGATATATGTTACTTTCCACAGCCCCTTCGCTGTCGATTCACTCACTGATCAACTTTTGAGAACAATGCTATCTAGTAGAAATATAATGTAAGCTTCCTATAATAGTTTTAAATTTCTAGCAGGTATGTTAAAAAAGAAGTGATATTAATTTGAAGATAGCCAGCTGAGTCAATGTGTTCTAGATCTGAGGATTCAACCTACCATGGACAGAAAATAAAAAAAAAATTATCTGTGCTGAACATGGATAGGCTTTCCCCACACATCCACATAACTCTTTACACAGTATTTATACTGTATTAGGTGTTATAAGCACTTGATTTGAAGTATACAGGAGGAGATATATACTCTATGCAAACACAATTCCATTTTCTGTAGAAGACTTGAGCATGTTTGTGTTTTGGTATCCTGGAACCAATCACTATTGATAATAAGGATGCCTGCATATTTTATTTAACCTCATATAGCATATAGTATCATTTTAACACATAATAAAAGTTATCAGTGTTATTGTTTCTATTCTTTTTCATATGACATGCTTTCTATCTCACAGCACATCTCAGCTCAGACTGTCTATTTTAAAACAGAATCCTAGGTAGGCTAGGTTGGACAGGAACTGGGCTGACTCTTAGGGTGACATTGAACTTCTTCTGTTCCCCCTGCTTCCATCTGGATTTCTGGGATTCCAGGCCTATGTGCCAATGCCTCAGGTGATGAAGTGCTGGAGAGGAACCCAGGACTTACCACATGCTGGGCTGGCTTTCTACCAACTGAGCTCCATCTGCAGGTTGCATATGATGAGTGCTCACCAGCCACCTGTATTTGGTGGCTCCTTGTTGGGCAGCACAGTTCTTGTGTGCCCAGCTAGTCCAGGCCTTCCTATCTTGGGGGCTCAGGTCCCAGACTCCACTCTTCACTAGGAGAGTATCACACTAATGCCTTCAGTCATTGACAGCATGATTCATTTCCTTCATTAGCTTTCCAACGACCAGGCGAGTCCTGCCAGGGACCTCCATCTATGTGCAGGAACACATTCTTCTTAATCAGGTCTCTTGAGAGAGCCTGGATGTGTGCTCTTAAACTGCAAGGAAAAATAACCTGGGGAATGTCTTTCTGATTCTGTGTGTGTGCGTGCAGCTGCCAGCCACCCTCTGAGGCTGCCACACAGGATGGGACGGGGCAGGGCTGCCTCTGCACCCACTTTTCTCCATTGTAAATGAACATGGCTATTCCCGACCACGTCAATAAATAGATTTCGTAAATGTAGAGCCCAGCACTACATTTATACTTTCTTTTTCTTCATTTGTAACACGCACACGTGGGAATTTGCAGGCACTTATGGACAGTTTAAGGCCATGTGAGGAGAGAAGAAACAAAGACAGCGGAACAAAGTAAATGTGAGAATAAAGATGACCAGCTACCACATTGCTTTTCTTAGCCCAGAGAACTCTCAGAATCTGAGGAAAAAACCCAGCAAGGTTTTAGTAAATACTAGTCACCCCTCTGCCGGGGAGGATGGTCACTCCTCAGCCTCACCGTCTTAGACCAGTCAGCTGTCCAAACCCTTGCAGGCAAAATTGATTACTTTTCTGGTGGAGGGTACAGATAAAATCCTAAATGAATCACCTGTAGAGTCAGTCTGACAGAAAAGCTCATAAAAATCTTTGCCACTTGGAAGAACTGTAGAAAGTTTCATTAACATAACGCATCATTCCTGTCTAGCTCCTCAAACACACTTGGTGACTGCTGCAGCATCCACATGCAGGAAGCCGCAGTCACTGCTTCTAAGACGAATGGGATGCAACTGCAGGGGTAGGGGTGTGTTTGTGTGTGTGTGTGTGTGTGTGTGTGTGTGTGTGTAATCAATCCTTCATGTCTGTTACATATCTTGACTTTGCATTTATATGTGTATTAATGTATGCAGATGTGTGTGCATGTGTACCATGCGTACACATAATGGATCATGTGTCCGTTATCAGATGTCTTCCTTGATCTCTCTCAATTTATTTTTTAAGGCAGGATCTCTCATTGCACCAGGAGCTGATCAATTCAGCTAGGCTGGATGGCCAATGAGCTGCAGGGACCTGCCTGTCTCTGTCTCTGACCCCCTAGCACTGGGGTTATAGCTATGCACCGCTGTTCCTAGCTTTTATGTGGACACTGGGGATCTGAAGTCGGATCCTCATGCGTACACAGAAGGCACCTGAGTAACTGAGTCAGCTCCCTAGCCCTACATTGCATTTAATACATGAAAAAGTTTCAGCAACTTATTCTTACAAAAAGAAGGTGTCACATCATATTTCTTATCGTACTGACCTCCCTTCCTTCTTCCCGCACTGGACCCAGGGTCTCTGGAAGGTAGGGCTTAGGTCCAGGAAAGCTCAGCACATCACACAGCATGTAATGTGACTTCTGGCTACATCATGATGTAATTCTACCAGCCCTGGGGTATGCACCAGCACACAGCTAGTTCCCCTTGCTCCGGGCTCCACCATGCATTTCTTCAGAGGCTTAGAAGTTCTGAAGACACCAAGTGTCTCTGCCCAACATCTCTTCCCACCATACAGATTTGGCTTCAGGGAAGAAGTCCATCTGTCCCTTGGTAAGTAGACACTAGAGGAAGTGGAAGA
Organism: Peromyscus attwateri; assembly: GCA_902168425.1. Lineage (NCBI taxonomy): Eukaryota > Metazoa > Chordata > Mammalia > Rodentia > Cricetidae > Peromyscus > Peromyscus attwateri. Next base: position 49,508 of record CABHPP010001499.1, on the reverse strand, counting down.
AGCTGGAGAAGACACACTTGAGAAATTTATATGGACTCATTTTAATTTTTAATCATATGTATGTATGTGGCAGTGTGTGGATATAAGCATTATGTGTGCCAGAGAGAATGTATCGGAGCCCTTGGAGCTGGCTGCACATATGGTTGTGAGCCATGTCATGTGGGTACTGGGACCTGAACTCCTGCCTTTACAATAGCAGCATGTGCTCTCAATTGCTGAGCCAACTTTCCAGCCCCAGATTTGAACATTTTAAATGCCACAGGGAACCCTGCTACCTACTCAGCTGGGTGGTATGCAAGTAGATGAGACGACCCATTGTCACTTTCTGCCTTGGGTGTTGAGAGTCAGGGTACATGTATATGGTTGAAGCTGTAGATCCCCTGCTAGGAACAGGACTTTCTAAACCAAAGTCCCCTGTTAAATGACCAGAGGTTTTACAGAAACTAAAGTAAACTAAACAGAACTAAGGAAAATTAGTTCAAGTTTCAGGGCTAGAAAATAAAATACAGACTTGGGTTTCTACACATGCCTCAAGGTTAATGCTAACTGAGGCTCATATTCACCCTCTCTTCTCCCTCCCCCACGTTTTTTGGTGTGTTTTTGTGTACATGTGTGTATAAAGACAACCTCTGGTGTTGTTCTTAGACACTGTCAACCCCCTCACCCCTTCTTTTCTCTGAGACAAGGTCTCTCATCGGCCTGGAGCTCATCCAGTAGGTAGGCTCGCTGAGTCCCAGGGATCCACTTGTCTCCACCTCCCATGCACTGAGATTAAAAGCACATATGGCTTTTTCTTTTTTAAACAAGGGCTCTAGGGTTTAACCCAGGAGCTCATGTCTGTAGGGCAAGCACTTCACTGACTGAGCCCTCTCCCCAGCCATTATTGCTTTTTTTTTTTTTTAAAACAGGCAATACACTGTGTTTTTAGAAAGGCTCTGGGGACCAGAACAAGAGGAAAATGGGTACCACTGAAGATACAGATGCTAGGAACTTCCATCTTTTAGGGCCTCTCAGCCCTGATAGGTGTTATGAGTGTAGCATCAGTGAATCTGTGTTTTCTGCGTTCTGTTAACTAGAGAACCACACACTCCCCTGTGGTTTCTTTACAATGTGAACAGTAAAACCAGCTCCACCTCCCAGGGTATTTCTAGAGACAACATAATAGAACTGGAGGCGTTTTTTAAGAGCATTACTGTGTGAATAAGAGTAAGTTTTTTTTCCCCCCAAGAAATGTCACTCTGTGAATTTACATGTCAATAAATGGATTGCCTGTATCAAAGTCTCACCAAAACCCAATCGCAAGTGTGTGTGTCTTTTGAGGACATGGATGACAAAATGTTATGCTTCTCCTGGCCCTGACTGGTAGTTCCAAGAACTGGACGACCGCTACATTTCTCCTCATCGTGAAATTCCAGTCTCATCCGCGCAACAACAGTAGCTAGCCAAGCATCTTGCGACTTTCCTTTGCATGGCTTTTTTTCAGTAGCTGATTTGTGTTTTTTAATGTTCATTCCTCAACCTGCAGGATCGCTATACATTTCCTGACTCCTCTCTCTAAGGGAGTCTTGGGACCGACCACGCTGTCTGTCTGTAGAACACTGACTGAGAGTCTGCCTGACTCATGCTTTGGAAAACTGGGTGTCAGGGTGCTGGGGTGTTGTTGCCATAACACTGGTGGAATTTGGAAATTCCTCCTCAAGTTTGACTCCAAGGGTGTTGATTCTGGCGAACTACTCTAAGCAAAAAATGATCCAAGACCATTGACTCATTTGGGAGATCTGGCATGCTTGTGTGTTTGATAATGAGACAACGGAAAACTTTTGTATCGGTGTAGGAGCTGCCAACAATTTTTTTTTTTTAAATCCATTAAAGCACCTGATCATTTACATGTTTACCCAGCAATGTATAAAGTTCTCATAGCTCATTTAGCATTATTTCCAAGGAGAGATTGCTCCATAGTGCTGACAGATTCACATTAGCAGTCTCCAAGTAGGCATAACTTAATTTTGATTCTGAACCTGGAGAAATCTGGTAATATGTTTTCAACAAGGTGATAACTCGCTATTGTATTAGTTAATTGAAAGAACCTAACTATAACATTTGAATTTGGACTATCAACTATACATGCTTCTTTGTAAGGCTACCAAGTCATAGACAAAAACATGGACACATAAGGAAGGGGTCACGTGGCCCCTTTAAGTAAAATGAGGCACATTTAGTAACAGCATCCAAAATCCATCCTACTACCTGAATGGATTATTATTAAAAGTGAGAGAAAAAGTATGTTACCTTTTAATGAATGTTAATGACCTTCTTCCTAAATTTGCATTAATCACCGAGTCAGCTTTTAGGGGGAAAAATGAGAGATTTTAAACAGATTTAAGCTTGTATTGGAAGTCACAAGACTTCCAGTGGTGGGTGACAATGACAGTCTTCCCTTAATTTAGGTTCTATGTTAACGGGGAACTCTGCACTCTGGTTCTTACCACACGAGCACAGGTATTAGCCACGGTCATGGCCATGGGTGGTGAGGACTGTCATCCACAACAGTGCTGACCTTCACGGAATCCCTCTTTGGAGTTACGACTGTGCTTTCCTTCTGCTTAGAACTATGCCCAGGCAACAGCTGAGAAGCAGTCAACAGAATGTACGGGATTCTAATCCCTCCTGGGATTCCTAAGACCCAGGTCTTAGGACTCCTGCTTGAATGTGGGATGGAAGCAGCTGGCTTTTACAAAGAACCTTCATGGTTTCTAAACAAGTACCCGCCCTGACGACCCGGACAGTGAGGATATGTCCATAGAAACCGCCAAGCGGGATGACTTTCTTCCAAATGTCTCTCTTGCTGCCTCATCCTTGGTGTGTTCTGGGTTAAGTCACTCACTCAAAACCTTCGGGGAAGGTGGTAAAGATGGCAAGATCAAGGTATGGAGAAAGAGTGAGAGTCAGAGACTTTATACAGGTATATAACTTATTTTTAATTATGTGTCTATGTGTATCTACGTGTAAGTACATGCATGTGTGAGTGCAGGTTCATCAGTGGCCAGAGGAAGGCATCAGCTCTCTTGGAGCTGAGATTACAGGTGGTCATGAGATACTCGACATAGGACCAAACTTGGGTCCTCTTGAAGAGCGGGAAACATTCTAAACTGGGCCATCTCTCTAGCCCCTAGCACTCATAACCTTAAAACAGATTCACACTTTGGTTTTTATCAGTTATTAACATCTCCATTCAAATGACTTTGTCAGCTTGGTTTAAGAGGAAGTACCCTGATTGAATGGAACACAAGGAAGAGGGAAGAGAGAATAAAGTGTCAGGATTTGGGAAATCCCAGGACCTAAGACAATATTCTAAAGGATACTGAGAACTGCATTTGCCAAAAGCCAACTTGTTGCCTGTTGGTGGGGGATCAGCATGGGGGTGTGAAGGACAGAAAGACCAAAGATAGTGTGTCTTCTGAGCTGGGGCTAGCCTTCACTTCAGCGAGAGTAAGTTGCCTGGCTTCAAAAGAAGTCATGCTTTTAGATCTTGACGAACCCAGTGCATTTCCTAAGCTCTCAGGAGGTCCATTTCATGGCCACACCATGGACAAAGGGACAGCAGAGGCTGACGGACAACCATTCTAGAACTCCTGGGGATTTAGGGGGGGGCAACGAGAGCTGAGACAGAAGGCAAAGACAGGGAATGTGTTTGAGTGTGTCAGATGTGGGCGTGTGCCCAAAGCAACGGTGGACGATGGTAGTCAAAATACTCACTAGGCACTCTAGTGAACTTTCAGCTTGGGCCGCAGATGACAGACAACGCCCAAAGGGAGGTTTGGCTATGTGAACAGAGTGAGCCAAGGGCCTGTCTGGGCCCAGGAAATGAAAAGGAAACTCCGGAAAACTTAACTCCCTGAAGCCTGACATGCTGGGGAGACTGGAGGATTCTGCTATATTCTCACTTCAGAAATTTTGATTATTACACACACTGAGACGAGAAGAAAGCATGCAGAAATAAAACCGTTACTTCTTTAGGTTCACTGGTGTTTCTTAAATTTTTTTTTTTATCTCTGTGTAGTCCAGGCTGGTCTCAAACTCATAGAGATCTGCCTGCCTCTGCTTCCCGAGTGCTAGGATTAAAGGCATGTACTACCACGTACGGCGATATGCTGGTGTGTTTTAAGACACAGATTCATATGAAGCTGCCACAGGACGTACATGGATGCCCTGAGCACCCTTCCCCAGATTCTGTCAATGTGAATGTCTTTGTTTTCAGCACCGAGTATTGGACCTGGCCCTCAGACATGTTACAAATGTGTTCCACATGGGCGGCACCCAATGTCAGCATCTGTCGGGACTGTAGTATGATGCTGACACTAGGTCACTGCCACTGGGATCCTATCTAGTGCCCATTCAGGTTCCAGCAGTTATACGTGTGTGGATGAGCACACATGTGGCGATGCAGAACAATCCATTATCCTTAAGACATCTGGCCTCACCATTTCCACAAGGTCCTTTCAGCCACACCTGGCAGTCACTCCTCATCCCCAACCAATGGTGACCATGATCCTTTTTCATCTTTTTACCTAGGTATTGCACAGATACTGTATGCATGGAGAATGGAGTAATTCTTTCAAAATTCCTTCCCTCCACTCAGCCCAAGTTCTTTGAGACGTGTCCAACTTATCACGTGTTGCAACAGCTCAGACTTCTTACTGCTGAGTAACATATGATGCTGTGAACATTGAGTTAGTTTCAGTTTGGGACTTTTACAAATAAAACTGCTATGAACCTTCATGTACAAGTTGTGTGAAAATAAAATTTCATTTCTCTGGGATGTAAGCCCGAGAGTATGACTTCTGGCCCATTTTTACCCATAAAAAGAATTGCCAAACTATTTTTTTTTTTGGAGTGGCTGTAGCATTCTACATCTGTAGCAGCACTGTATTTAGTGATCCGATTTCTTTACATCCTTGCCAGCATGTGCAGTTGGTGTATTCTTTCATTTTAGTCAATGTGATGGATGTGGGAACATCTTATTGAGGCTTTAAAGGATGTCCCCTGTCTTTCCTTATGCTTCTCCATCACCTGCATCATCTGTCTCAGTGAAATATTTACTTGCCTTTCGTCTATTCGTGTAATCTGCAGGTTTGTTTCTTTAATGCTAAAGTGTTTCTGAATTCCTTGTGTATACTAGGTACACATGACTGTACTGGGTAGAATTAGATTAAGGTATACGGGAGCATGTGCACAGGTTATACACAAACACTATGCCATTTTAAGGAATTCTGATATCCTCCTGGAACTAATCCCCACCCTCAAAGCCAAGGGCTGACTGTATCTTCATTTGATGGTGAGTAAAAACATCAAGGCAAGATCAGGTATCCGCTATACTTCATATAATGGTGGAGAGAGAGGCTGAGCAAGCCTGAGGGACCCAGATGAGCACTGCCACGGAGAAATGGCAGAGGATCTCATGAGGGAAACAAGAGAAAATGTCAAAAGAAAATCAAGAGAAGCCACTTTGGATACAGAGAATGGCACACATAAAGGAGGAGAGGAGGTTTATCTGGGGACGTATTAAGAGCAACAGAAAGCTTATTAATTTGTTTGGTGCTTTATGTGTGGGGCTGGGGGTAAGGGCAGAAAGTGGGGCTGAGGTCAAAAATAATAAATAGGGAGCTGGAGGTTGTAGCTCGGTGGTAGAACCCTTGTCTAGCACGGGCAAATTCCAAGATTCAAAACTCCCAGCACAGTGAAAAGAAAATTAATGAAATAAATAACGAAGGGAAGATACTAAAAGGCCAAGGCTAGAAAGATAAAATTTTAGGAGTTTAGTTACAAAACGTTATAGAGCAGAGAAACAGTATGGTCAGAGCCATCCTGTATGTAAGTTAATCTGGGCATAGCCTTACCATCCCGAATGCTCCCAACCTCGTCTGATGTAAGTTAATTTGGCAGGATTATACATAGTAGGAATCAAGAAGCTGGTGGTAGCAATCAGGTTTCCATAGTGGACAAAGGATAAAACAGAAAAGACCTACCCTAACCAGTGGCCAGGGAAACGAAAAGGGGCAGAATCGTGTGACAGAAGCTGTGTACACGGAAACTAATGGGACGCAACTAGCCACTGAGTCTTGGAAAGAGTGAACAGTTTTGGTCTGGGAGGCGTTTGCATCACTGTTCCATTGCTGTGAAGAGACACCGTGACCAACCCAACTCTTATAAAAGAGAGTATTTAACGGGGTGCTTGCTTATAGTTTCAGAGGCTTAGTCCATTATCAGCAGGGAAGGGAGCCTGGGGGCAGGGAGCATGGCAACAGGCAGGTGTGGTGCTGGAGAGCTATATTTGGATCCACAGTTAGAGAGAGAGAGAGAGAGAGAGAGAGAGAGAGAGAGAGAGAGAGAGAAAGAAAAGACAGACTGGGCCTGGTATGAGCTTTTGAAACCTCAAAGCTCACCCCTAGTGACACACTTCCAACAAGGCCATACCCTTTAATTCTTTAATCCTATCAAATAGTGCCCTCCCCGCCCCCATGACTAAGTATTCAAATATATGTGCCTGTGGAGGCCATTCTTATTCAACCCACCACAGGTGGTTTCATTAGACAACATAGGCAATGCAAGAAGAGCTGGGTGGTGGGTGAGTGAGTGAGTGAGCATGGAGAAGAATGTGAAGACAGATGAAGAGTGTGAAGTCTCAGTGGATGGCTGGAAGGGCTGGTCAGAAGGCTCAGGAAGATGCCTGATTTAGAGATCTTGATATGAACAACATCTGAACAAAAAGATTAAAGGAACAGGAGTGACTGAGGTCACTGTGAGGAGGAGGAGGAGGAGAAGAAGAAAAGAGTGGACGGAGTTGCTGTAAGAATGTCAAGGGAAAATAAGATGTCAATCAAAGAACAGATGGTAAAGAGGCCTGGCCAAGCTTTCAAGGGGGTTCCATGCTGCAAGGGGATCCCTGAAAGGACTAGAAGACAAAGAGCAGGCTAGAGCTCAGTATAGGTCTCACGACGGCGTTCCCCTCTGACACGGTTTTATGTCTCTCAGTGTCAGTGGCTCACAGTTACTCCAAGTCCAAAACGATGAAACAGAAAACTTCAGATGTAACTGTAGATTTTAAATTGGGTTCTGCTCTGTCTTACTTGGGTACGAACTATCCTTCTGGTCTGAGTATCCCTACTGGACAAGTTACGTCTCCTTTAGTCATGCACAGCCATCTTGGTTGCCAGACACAACACAATAATTAGAAGTACAAAGCACAGTACAATGAGGTATTTGGTGGTGGAGGGGACTGACAACATTCACATGACTTATATGATGATACATTATCATAACATTATAATTGCTCTTATTTTGTTATTAGTTATTGCTGCTCATCTCTTACTGGGCCAATTTTTCAAATTAAATTTTAGCATAGATAGGTAGGTACAGGAAAGACACAGCACATATAGAATGTGGCTTGACCTGTGGATTCAGGCACCCACCGTGGATCCTGGAAACACATTCCCAAAGAGGAGGAGGACTATTATAGTTACGGTGTGGGTGGGCTGCTGTTTGCTCCCCGCCCCCTGTGGGTTCACCTGTTAAAGGTCTTGTCCTTAGGATGGTACTATTGAGAAATGGTGGAATATCTAAGAAGTGAGGCCTGGTGGGAACAACTTAGGTCGGTGGGGGTGACACTGCCTCAGGAAGGAAACGCTGGCCTCTGGGAGTGAGTTCTACAGATACACACACACAGACACACACAGACATGCGTGCACACACATTAGAATATAGGATCTGCACTTGAGAAGAACATGTGGTTATTGGTCTTTCTGAGTCTGGGATACCTCACTTAATATAATACTTTCCATGCATATCTATTTTCCTGCAGATTTCCTAATTTCATATTTCTTTATGGCTGAATTAAATTCTATTATATATATTTACCACATTTTAATTATCTATTCATCAGCTGACGGATTTCTAAGCTGTTTTCATTTCCAGTTTTTACTTTTTATTTTGAAACAGTGTCAATTAGTTGCCTTGAACTCACTCTGTAGCCCTGGCTAGTCTTGAACATGCAATCCTCCTGCCTCAGCACCCTGAGTAGTTGGGACGACAGGCCTGGATTCAGTTCTGATTTTGATAGTGAATACAAATCACAGTTACAGGAGCAGGATATGATGTAAGTTTATTTGAGATGGGATCTTGCTCTGCCCAGGCTGGTGTGTAATTCCTGGACTTAAGCAATCCCAGCTTCAGCCTCCTAAGTAGTTGGGACCAAAAGCATGTGCCAGTTTGACTAATTGTGATTTGATGTATTAATGTTTCATTTTATTTATTCACCTATTCTTTCAATCATTTTGTGTGTGTATGTGTTGTATGTGGGTGGCTATGTGCATCTGTGTGTGTGAGAGAGAGAGCAGAAGTCAGAGGCTAATGGTGGGTATCGTCTACATTCCACCTTATTTCTGGGGCATGATCACTCTTACTGAACTTGGGGCTCACTGTTTTGACTAGCCAGGATAGCCAGTGAGCTCCAGGGATTCTCCTCTCTACATGTGCTCCACCACTAGGGTTATGGGCAAAGGTCACCACACTTGGCTTTTATGTGGGTGCTGAGAATTTGAACTCAGGCCCTCCAGCTTGCACTGCAATTTATCCACTGAGCCAGCTCTCTACCCTCGAATATTTTACAAAGCTCATCCAGTGGTCTGACCTACACCATGTCTATGGCGCATCATAGCTGGGAGGTTGGCCTGGAGGAAAAACTCTTTGGCTGGGACACACCTATGTACCACTGCAACCGGCCATTAGATCACCTGGCAGCTTTCTTTGGTAATCTCTCCCATCAAAACTGCGCTTGTTTCTAAGCTGACTGCCACAGGTTGGCCACGTGGCTCCTCCCTGTGGTTTCCACATGCAGCTGTCTCTGGCTCTTAGGAAAGAGACTGGCTTTGGGAACTTGCTGAAGTCTGTTAAATGGAAAGCATGTTCTTTATCTGGACCAATCCCACCATGCACCTTGCAAGAGTTAGTAAGGTGCAGGACAAATCAATCAGTGCAAGGAGGGAAGGCAGGAAAGATACGGTGCGTTTTATTTTAAAAAATTGAAAAAGGTTATCTGGAAGATCTATGATGAATTTGGTCAAGAAATTTCTTGTAACAGTTTTTTTTAAATCAGCAAAGATGCAAAAAACAAACAAACAAACAGACAGACAAACAACTATTAGAACCACGAGGATCCCACACAGCTGCTTGGCTTTACGGAGCTCTAAGCACAGCCCTTGAAAGACAACTCAACAGTGTAGATTCTTTTCTTTCACACCAAATGAAAATGTGATCCAATGCCCATGCCACAGTCCCAATGCTGCCATGTGTTAGACTGTAGCTCATGGCACAGACACCACTCACCTTCCCTTTATAGGACACTCACACTAGCATACCCAACGGCCAGTACAAACCAGCAGCCTGCTTCCCCCACAGCCACCTGTCCTTGTAATGCAGAAGATAAACCAGTAACACGAATGACTCTTACCCTGTTTAAGACTCGATCCAGCTGTGGCTCAGCAGGCCAAAGCCCAGTACACGTGATTGAAATAACATGCTCAACATTCCAAACATTATTTCCCCCCATGCACAGTTAAAATCCACCTCCTAGCAACAATGTCACAATGTGACATGTCCAGGACGAAGGCGAGAGGTTTCTTGGTTAGAGTAATTTGTCTGGTTAGAGATAAAAGAAAAAATAAACAGTCTTGAGCTGTGAGTTAATATTTTTAACTTGAGAGAAAGAAAAAAAAAATCGTCATGCTTTCACAGCCAGTCTGTTTTTTTCAAACAGGGCAAATTCCTCTTCCTATCAGGTATCGGCTCATTTTCTGCTTTTTAGCACAAGACAAACAGAAGGTTACCCACGAAGTTTCGAGGGCGTCTTAGAAACAAGAGCTGAAGTGAGGTACCTTTCCTTGCTATCCAACTGCCAAAGCATCTCGCGGGGGAAAAACAAAACCTGCAATTAATAAACGGTCGCCTTCTTCCCACCAAGTCCCAAGGCTAAGTGTCTTCAGGTTCCAAATCTTCCCTTCCTGGATGAGCAGTGATGCTCAGTTGGGAAGTACAAGATCTCTCTCCTCTCCCTCTCTTTCTCTCTGAGCAAATATTCAGGCTCAAGAGTCCGTGAAACAGACATTTTCCATCCTATGACCTCAGTTTTCAGAATTCAGTTATTTGACTTGGCAGGTATCCAGCATTCATTCTGTCCTTCTGCCTCTGTCTCTCCTCCCTCCTCCACTTATCTTTTATTCTTTCTTCATTAATACCTTAAGACATTTGGGTCCTGAGTCTATGCGGTGTCTGCAGAGTGTTAGAATTAGTGAATGAAACTCATGGGATCCCCCATTTAAAATTTGAATGTTATGTAAAAAACAAATATAATATTTTTGCATATGTATGCCCTAATACTGCACAGGACACACACTGAAATTATTCCTTGTTTATCTGAAATTCAAATTTAACTGGGTGTCATGTATTTTATCAGGCATTTCTATTTAGAGGCTGAAGAGAGGGATTAAACAAACAGACAAACAAACAAACAAAAACAAACCAAGAAAGGCATCTGTTTACAGCTCCTGGAGGAGGAGACCTTCCCATCCCTGATGTGAGCACTCTTGGCCTCCGAAGCTATCCACAGCATCCCTTTATTTTAACTGTGACCTGCCACACTATAATGAAAGCTCATCAGATCAGAGCACACCATGACATGGCCAAAGTCCAGCTTGGTGTTAGGGCGTCTCTCAGCATCACTCCAGGTCAGCACCTGTACAAGTGTCCCCCCAGGCAACCATGACCCTCAGCGCAGCTCCTAACCCATGCAAGCCTCAGCCGGAGCTGATTGTTTTTCCTCTAACACTGAACATCAATTGAGTATTTTTAAGGACAAGGCACCTATCTTCTCTGCCCAGTATTTGTTCAGAGGCATTAAGCATGATCAGCGGCAATGATGATTAGAAAACAGAACAATGAAATTGAAATGCTTTTTCAGAATGTTATGAAATGATCACTGATCAAATATTTGAAAGAAAAGATAAAACACTGCTTTGTTTCCGACATTTAAAATGAAAAAAATATGAGAGGAGATTAGACGCTTTATATTTATTATTAATTGATGCACATACTTGGACATTTGAGAAAATCCAGAGTAGCACAAAATTTAGAAATTCTGTTTAGTTATTTAGAGACACATCAATATCCATTGTCTTGGCAATATGTCGAAGTCTAGTGGTCAGAATAGATGATCTACAGTGGTGTCCTGAAAAGCATGGGCCCAGGAGTCAAACTATGTTCAAATCCTGGTTTGATCAGAAACCTCCCACGCAGAAACCTCCTCTTTCTGAAAAGAAGGGCCCTCCACCCCAGAGCCTAGGAACAACACAGGCAGAGTGCTCAGAACAGTGGTCAGTAATGCTGAGGTACGAGGGTCAGATGACCAATTCACAATGAAAAAAGGAGGTAAAATGCACAAAAATCGAGAAAAGTCTCCATTTCCACAAATGGCTCATGAAAAGCAATTTTGTCTTGTGGTCAAATGGATGATTTTTTTTTTCTCTAAATCTATAAATATTTTGTATATATACTCATTTAAAAAAATCTTTATTTTTCAGAGTGTAAATTCTGAAATTTTCATTATACTGGTCTAAGAAGCAAAGGGTATATGGTTATTTCCCTTCTAAGGGAACACAATTCCAAAGAACTGAAGACTCTACCAGGTCCCACCTCTTCTGTTAGCTTTCCGTCACTCACTTCCATATCACTACACGGAGACCCAGCCTCCAGCACACCACAGAAGAGACCCAGCTTACAGTACAGGAGCCCTTGGGCACAAACTCCATCTAAACCATTGTACACGCCCTGTGGCCACTTCAGGTTTGTATTTTTAATGTAATTTGGTATCTGTAGACAAAGTACTTTCAAGGGTTAAAACCTGGCCTGGGGGCTACGGATGGCTCAGTGGATAAGAACAGTGGTTGCTGGTCCAGAGGTTTGATTCCCAGGATACATACTATGGCTTACAACCGTCTGTAAAGCCAGTTCCAGGAGATCTGAAGTCCCCTTCTGGCCTCCTTAGGCACTGCATGCAGTGCACAGATACACATGCAGGCAAAACAGCCATACAGATAATAAAACAACAAAACAAAACCCAATAACACTGCCTTGCCCAGTACCCCTGTGTACATGTGCTCCTGGGCCTCGATTCCTTCGTCTACACAACAGAAGGGCTGCTGTTTACTCTGAGCTGACTCACCTCAAGAGTGACTGGATGCTTCAGGTCACATTGCTGTCCCTGTCACAAACACACCATTTTAAGTAACACATCTAGTCTACAGTATAGTGTCCACTTAGTATAGAGCATGTCGCCTTGTGGTCACGATAGGCTCACTTTTATTTGTCTAAATGCTTGAAATTCCATAGAGTCCTTATTTTTTTTTAAAAAATTTAAAGCAGGAATTTTTTTTTTTAATTAAATCAAAAAGTGAGTGTAGGTATGCACGTAAAATTTTGGTCGTCTGTCCTAACCCTGTATGTCTTGTTCTTCAGTCACTCAGAGCTAAGGCAGAAGGGGGTAATTCTCAGTGGTAGAGCCTCAGTGACAGAGGCCAACACACTGACATTCTCCAGTGAGATGCCGTGGGCACAGCTTCACTAAGGCACTCTCTGCCAGCAGCAGAGGTGAGCAGGTGGGCTGAGGCTGGGAAGTCACTTTCTGCTAGGAGAATTCCAGACTGCTCCTTGGCTACCTCTACCACTGTGCGGGATACTGTAGGCACTAACGCTGGAGCCTGTTTTCCCTGTAGCCGCACAGGCCCTCCTGGAGGCCAGTCTCTTGTCGGTAGGTGGGAGAGGCAGGCTGCAAGAGCTTTTTAGGGAGCTATCAGCCCTTTGTTTAGAAATGGGATTTCTTCCTTCACAACTGCTCTTCTACCTCAGAGGTCCCCTGTGCCAAGCCACAGACCTAAAGCAGTGCCTGTCAGCAGCCCTGGAGCCAGGCAACCAGCCAGATTCCTGGCTCTGCTGCTGCCAACTGTGAAACCTTGGGAGCCAGCTCACTGCTCGGGGATCCTGTTTTCCTCTTCTGTAATAAGAGGTGTAACAGTGTAATAATACACCTCGTCAGATTGTCCTGTGGATTAAACAAAACAATGTGTCCAGTTGAGCGCTTGGCACAAAACAGGTATCTAATCCATGGGAAATATCCTATGTACCAAGTGTACAGAGAGGACCTGTGATATGGGGCAAGGGTGAGTTCAGTTTGCAAGCACTTCAGCTGTGTGTTTCAGAGGCTCCCATCTTAGACTACGTAGAAGAGAGAGAACAAATTGAGCACACAGTGTTTCTGAGAAGAAGTGCACAAAACGCAGAGTGAATGTGTTACAATCATCCCCGTGTTCTCTGTATCAATTAATTCACTCCTATCAGCACTCGGGCACCATATAAGTACTATGCTTTGAATGCTGGGGGGTGGGGGGAGGCTCCTACAAAAGAGCATGAAGAAGAAGCTGTAGGAAAGACAATGCTGTGCCAGGAGAAAACATAACCAACCCATTAATGTCAGGCAATATTTATTGTCTACAACAGTCAATAAAAGTGGTAACAAGAAACATACTCTTCTACAGCCAAGTGTCTCTTCCAAAAAAAAAGTTACCATCTGCCAAGGTCACCAAGACACAGAGCAACTGAGCAACTGAAGTTTGCCAGGACAGTCTCCATGGACCACAAAGGCTCATTGCAAAGATGCCACACCTTCCTCTAGTCTAGACTGTCCACTGTAATAATATGCCCACCACCAGCTGTATATGTGGTCTTCTTAGGGGTCACGAGAAACTTTCTCCCATCACACAGAGCCTTCACAGCTCCATGACAAGCCTGTGAACTAGGTCCTAAAATTTTCTAGGTTTCAGTTCTTTCAGCTAAAACTTTTGTAGGTCCTACTAGGATGCTCTGAGGTCCTCTGGGGAGTGTTCCATGGGTGTGTACAGGCCAGTTCTGTCCCGGCTGGGAAGCACAGAGCGAGGGCTCAGGAGACAGCACAGCAGATGAAGTACTTGTTGGGCAAGAGTGAGAGGTAAGTCTTGATCCCTGGAACTGACACAAAGCTGGATGTAGTAGCATGCATCTGTATTCCAGCGCACCTAATGTGAGATGGGAGCCAGACAGGAGAACCCCTGGAAGTCTTTTAAAGAATGAGAGTCCACAGACTGGCCAGCCTCGCATATGCAGAGGCAAACAAGAGACTGTGTCAAACCAGGGGGAAGGTGAGGCCGAGCACCAGGAGCTGTACTCTGATAAAGGCACCGTGGCATGTGCACACTGTCCTCCCCCTCCCACCAAGATTAAAAAAATAAAAATCGTGATTCGAAGCTTCACAAGTCAGAGATAGTCTGTAACACACAATGAAATATTATTCAGGCTTGAGAAGGAAGGAAGTTATGCCGTGTGTTGTAACATGAATGAAACTTGAGGGTACCAGCTATAAAAACAAAAAAACCGTTTTTTTTTTTTTTTTTTTTTTTTTTTATCTAAAAGTACCCTGGACAGGCAAATGTAGATCCAGAGGTAGAATGGGCCTGGGATTGAGAGCAGTAAGATGGGAAGCTGCAGTTTCGCCAGTGTGGGTGTTTAGTTCTGGGTTAAAATGATGAGCATGGGAGCTACTCACTATACATATAACTTCATGGTACTAAACCGGTTAGGTCAATACATCTTGTCATGTTTTAAAAATTACATTACAAAAATCCAGAAGACAAACAATCAAAAAACCTTGAGTAACATGGATAACCCCAGAAAAGAAGTATGTTTGATGGAGCCCAGGAAGAGAAGTATGAGACCCCAGAGATTCAAGCATGGGACAGGATATGGACTCCTTAATTTTGCTAGAGGCTTCTCCCTACTGACCCTTGGGTTCAAGCCTCCAGCCAGGTAGAAGATCATAGAAGACAAGGTGTCTAGTCTGGTTCTGGGAGGACACAATTTATACCTAGCATTTTTGCATCATCATATGAGAGCTGAACCAAGATGACCTAACACCCGATCTCCCTCTTAGGCAAAATGGACACCACTGGCCTATCTTCTTCTCCAGTGGATGCTTGGCCTTGCTTACTCTTGGGTGCGTGCAGGCTGCTCATGGTGGCCACTGGATGATCCACATCCCTTCACAGACCTGCATCTAGTTGGGGCTTCTATTGGGTAAGTGGTCTGAGGGTGTCTGGG
Source organism: Peromyscus attwateri (assembly GCA_902168425.1). NCBI lineage: Eukaryota > Metazoa > Chordata > Mammalia > Rodentia > Cricetidae > Peromyscus > Peromyscus attwateri. The sequence continues at coordinate 34,274 of CABHPP010001499.1, read as the reverse complement.
GGCGCCGAGGAGCACTTTGCTCATTTTTCATCCTTGGTGTCTGAGAGTGGGAGAAACAGGATCTGGCCAGCCCTTTCCAGCAAGGGCTGTTTTGTTGGCTTTCCCAGCTCTCTAGCTAACAGGACCCTGGCAAATCACTTCAACAGATACAGAAAGGAGGTCTCCGGGGACAGACACCTAATAAGCCAAAAGATCAGCCACAATTCATCATTTTACACACAGATTGCTACAGCCAAAATAAATAACACCCTGGTTTCAAGTTTCTCAGGGGGAAGAAAAAATCCTGTTCTTTTGAGGGGGAACCATTCTCCATTAGACTTTGATCTCTCTACTATTTGCTGACCAGTTTGTGTAACCTGATTATTAAATGCACATGTATAAGTGGCATATTTCTTTATATGTTTAGCAGCCATTTTCTCCACACTTAATATTTTAAAGGTAATTTTGCTATGAGCATGTTAATTTCAAATGAGCACTTTCCATCCTCTGCACAAGCTATCTATTGCAGCTCTACAGCATGCTGCATACCAGGGTGGGCACATCCAGGCCATGTCCCTTGTCAGTGATGCCCATGCCTGGCAAGATGTTTTAAGGGAAGTCAGCAGTAGAGCTGGTCCTCAGCCTCCTTCCGGGCATGCATTCTGTCTGAGAGAGGCACAGTCCTAGGCTTTTGCAGATGGTCCTGCCCTGTGATGGCTTGGGGAGGAGTTTGTTCTGGTCCTCATTTCTGGATATGACTGATACCGGATCTTTCTCAGCTCTGGCCTCACTGGAAGCCCTTTAAAAAACTTTCTACTAGTTTGTCTTTAATACCCTTCATTCTTTCTAAGTTCTCTACTTGTTTTAAAGAATAAATTAAGCTTCTAATAAAGGCTGAACAGCCACAGAGACAGGGCTGTTTTCAAGCTTTTATACACCATAAATACTGTTATAATGGCAGTAACAATGAGTTATTGGGTGCCGGCTTGGTAATGGGCACTTTCCATATATTACCTTTTGAAGAAGGAACATTTCATGGGTCGCTGCAATTTAGTCTAGCTTATAATAACTTCCAACTCTTTAACTGTACAATGTAGGCACCTGGATGGGCCATTTCCTGCTGCCTCATTTTGGTTATTTTTTTTGTTCCTCTTAGGAGTTTAACCCTTTTGCTTACCCCTATCATCCTGATTTGCGAAGATCATTTATAATCGTCATTCTTCTGAGGCACACTTACTTTAGCCAACTGAGGGACATCCACAAATGTAAAAGGGCATTCTTTTGGGGTATCGTCTGCATGCCTGAGCCACGGCCTTTGATTCTGACTCAGTTCATTCTTCATGGCTGGCAGTCCTCTATAAAAGCCAGCTCAGCAATCTGCCTAACCATGGGCTTTGCAGGGCCTTGGAAGTCTCCATCTGGTCACTGTTCCTTGGAGTTCTGGAGTTCTGCGATGACTATCTAGCAGTACTTTGGCCTAGTCCTCTTCAGGGATTCCACTAAGCAGTGTTCTTCCCAGGATAGTTACCATGTCTGAAGGAGCACATGCGGTGTTGAGACAGGAGCAGTGGGACACCGGCTAAGAACTTTCTCCTAGGGTTGGAGTCTTGGGCTCAAGCCCTGTCTTTACCACTTTGTTTATTCACAGCAAAGTAAGATAGTTTTTCTGGCTCCGTATCTTTACCACTGCTTGTTTGGTGTTGCCAGTCATTATAATTCAAGTCATAAAAATGGAGACGTAGTAGTACTTTGTTATGGCTTGAATGGGTGTTTCCCTAGGAGGAGTATAATTAGTGAAATGCACCCTTTCACCTGCTTAGTGGCCATTTGTAGATCTTCTTTAGTATCTAAGTTATCTATCTAAATGTCAGGACATTGATCAGCAGCTTTTTGTGAAAAAAAAAAAAAGCTTACTGTTGGATTGGGGGTCAAGCACTAAGAATTGCAGCTTGATCAGGAAAGTGCTCAAAATAGGTGACTTATTAGAAAAAACTGTTCTGTAAGTATTTTTTTTTAAGATTTATTTACTTATTATGTATACAGCATATATGACTGCAGGCCAGAAGAGGGCACCAGATCTCATTACAGATGGTTGTGAGCCACCATGTGGTTGCTGGGAATTGAACTCAGGACCTCTGGAAGAGCAGTCAGTGCTCTTAACCTCTGAGCCATCTCTCCAGCCCATGTATTTTTATTCTTTATAACTTCCCCTTTCAATATAAAACTTATACACAGTGAAATGCACCGTTTTCTTTTCTTCCCTCCCCCTCCTTCTTATCCCAGGCTGACCCTAAACTAGCTACGTTGCTGAGGAAGGCTTTCCTTGATCTTCTAATCTTCCTGCTTCCACCTCTCCAAGCGCTACGATGGGGCATGTGCTACCAGCTCTGGTGCATGTGGTACTGGGGACCAGACACAGGGCCTTGTGCATTGGATGAAATCACTTTCCCAAATAAACTACATCCTCACCCAGATGGACAGACAGATCTTAACTGTCACGTGCAGGGAGTTTTGGTAAATGCACACATCCCTGTTAGGCAGGTCAACTTGACATGGGCAATTTTCTATTATTCTAGTAGTTGTGGTTCCTCACAGTCAGCCCTCAGGTTCTCATAGCAACTGATGCTATAAATTCTATGTCCACGGAATAGTTTTCCCCTGCTTATATGCTCGTGTGTCTGGCTTCTTTACTTCACACAGTCCTGCCATTCAGCCTTGTTGCCTTGTGTCTCTGTTGCTTCGGATCGGAAGGGTTCCACTGCATAGACATACCACAATCGCCTATCCTTTCACCTGCCGAATAGCGGGGGTGTTCAGTTCTTATCTGCTATGAGGGAAGATGCCAGAAAGGCTTTGCACATATCTCTTTAAGGTCATATGTTTTTTTATTTTTTTCCGATGCTAATACCTAAAATATAATGGTCAGGTCGTAAAATGTTTGTTTATAAGAGCTTTAAAAATTATGAAACATTTTACATCAGCAATATTAGATAGTTTCTGTCATTCCCGATCTTCACCACCGCTTGCTGGGGGTGTTGTTAGCCATTTTAATTCGACTCATAAAAATGAGGATGTGGTAGTGTCTCATTGTGGCTTTAATTTGTGTTTCTCTAGGAGAAGTATAATTAGTGAAATGTACCCTTTCACCTGCCCAGTGGCCATTTGCATATCTTCTCCGGTATCTTTGAGGATTTTTCCCACTTAAAAATGTTTGCTATTTTATTATGGAATTTTTCAGAGTTCCTTATATGTTCTGGATATGTTATTGCCAGGTTACAGATTGCAAATGTATCCTTCCAACTTCTGGCTCGCCTTTTTCTTTTGATGAAATATTTTCCTTTTGTTATAGGTAACTTTACTGGGGTTTTTCCTTCTGTTGTCCAGTTTTAGGATTTCTGTAGGGGACTTCTGTCTACTTCAGGCTGTGAAGGCACTGTCTTATAATTTCCCCGAGAAGTTTTCTCATTTTGGTTTTATATTGAGGTCTATAACCCATTTCTGCTGCAGGGAGCGGGAGATTGGTTCCCTCACTGGCTATCTTGGTACCGTTTGGTGAAAGGCTTGGCTTTCCAGCTGGCACGCCTTGCTACCGGTGTGGAAGAGCAACTGTGCAGACGGCCCATCTTTGGACTCCTGTTTTGCCCCACAGATCTGTCTTCTTTAAGCTGGTGCTACGCTATGTCAAGTTACTGTTATGATTAAGCTTTGAAATTGGGTATTTATAGACAGACTGATGCCCTTTGCTCCGCTTCAAGGTTCCTACAGTTATCTCTCCAGGCTCTCCGCTTTTGTGTTATTTCCCCCTTAATATTTATGTCCATTGTTTCCTTTTCTTGTCCTGTGGTACTGGCTACGCTCTCCAGTAGAAAGCTGAACAGAGGTAACAAACCACAGACAGCAATGCTGGATTTCTGACTTTAGGAGGAAAATGTTTGCAGCACTACTTTTAAATGTGCTCCTAGAAGCAAGTCTTAATTTTTTATAGATACACATCATCAGATTGAGTATGTTTCCCATTAGTCCTAGTTAGCTCATTTTTTAAAAAAAATTCATTTATGGGACTTAACATTTTTTGTCATGTACTTTTGCTGTACTCACTTATATCTTTTTACTTTATCACTATAGTGATAATATATAGATATTAATTCATTTTTAATGTTAAAGCAACCATATACTTTGTAGTAAATATTACCTAGTCATAATAAGTTACATCCTTTTCATAAACACTAGATTAGATATGCTAATACTTTAAAGATTTTGCATAATGTTTTATGAGGCATACTGGATTACAACTTTCTTTATAAGGTTAAGTCTGGTTCTGGTGTCAGGTTACATTGGTCTCATAAAATGAACTGAATTTTCCTTTCTCTTATTTCCTGAGTCTGTGGAGTTCTGCTAATTCATTGATGGTGTTTCATTGGTGATAAACATTTTTTTATTTAAAAATATGACAATTAGTAGCAAAACTATCTGACACTGGAGGAGTTTTCTGTTTTTGAATAGTCTGATTGTGGATTTGATTATTTAATAATACCAATATGGCATTCAGGTTTTCCAGACAATTATGATAATTTTATTTCTTTTTCAAGAAAACTATGTGATCTAAAATTAATTCCCATGGAGTGGCTCATAATAGCTATTTATTACTAATTAAAGATTCATAGGAGACGTGAAGCTGTCTTCTCTCATGGCTAATGCTGGCAATTTGTGTTTTTTCTTTTTTGCTAGATCAAGCTTCCCAAGATGTTAATTTCACTAACCTTTAAAAAACTTTTTATTAATTATCCTCATTGTTTGGTGACCTCTATTTTTTATTATATGTTTTACTATTAATCTTAGGTTTAGTCTCTTCCTTTTTGGCATTTTTTAATTGCTTTTTGGTTATCATATATGATAATGAATGTATTTCAAATTTTTCTATCTTCCTTTTTAAAATCAATTTTAGTTTTAGACATATGTGTATGTATGTGTGTCTGTGGGTACATTCACATGAGTATAGGTGCCCACAGAGGCCAGAAGTGTTAAATTTCCTGTGGAGTTTGAGTTCCAAATGGCTGTGAGTTGCCTGATGTGGGTGCTAGGAACTGAACATGGGTCCCCTAAAAGAGCAGTACGTGTGCTTAATCATCCCTATTTTTCTAACTTCCTAATATAGAAACGTAAGTCACTGACAGCAACCTTGGCTTTTCCACATAAACCGAAGAAAAGCGGACAAATTTCTTATTGTCCTCACTGTTCTAATGAGTACCACGGATTTTTCATCCACTGCACTTTCATCCTTGTTCAGTTAAAATGACGTTCTAATTTCACTTGTGATGGGTTCTTTAATGCAAAGAATATTTAGAAATGTTGTTTAACTTCTCAATATTGAGATTTAAATTATACTTATTGCTACTGACTTACAACACAATTACTCTGAGCATGGAGCATGAGCGATGATGATATTTTCATACTCAAAAGCTTCCCGAAATTTCATTTCCATTGCTTACCAAGAGGCCAGCCTTGGTGGACAGATTCTGTATTTGCACTTCTTGGGTGCAGCCCTGTATGCACACTGAGGGCAGAGTGGGTGCTAGTGTTCATATATTCCACAAACTCTAGTATTTTACGTATTTTCCCCTATACTATTACTATAGAGATATGTTAAAAATCTAACTATGATGCTAGTCTAGTTAGTTTATGTCATGACTGCTGAGTCTATCTACATATACATATTTATAAATATCACACCATCCTCATTAGCACTAGGAAGTGTCCTTTTTCAATGTCTTACAATTATCATGTCCCTTGTCTTAGGGACTATTTGGCAGTAGTACTAAGACATTTGTTCCAGTTTTCTTGCAATTATTATATGGAGAGTTCATCTTTTCTTATTTTTCTTTTTTTTTTTTTTCTCAAGGCTTCGACTTACTTGTATTTTTATATTTGAAGTACCGACATGTAGACAATAGGTTGTCTTGATTTTATAGTCAGCCTGACATTTCCCCTTTAAACTGGAGTTTTTAATGTAATTACATTTAACACAGTCACTGTAGCGAGATTTAGGTTTGCTGGTCTTCTATTGGTGTCTTCTTTCTTTTGTTTCTGTACTTTCTGTGCTATCATTTGTGTTCATCTATTTTTGAAAATTTCTGCAATTGCTTTTTACAGAAGGTCCATTTGGTATTTCTTTCTAGTGCTACCCCACGTACTGCATGACTTACAGTCAGTGTACTTAGATTTAATATTGCACTACACATGAAATGTAAGGAGACCCTCATACTTTATGTCGCTTTTACCATATATTTTACTTTTGCATACATACAAATCACAAAACATCATTTTAATGCAGTAAGCATTTTTTTTACATATTCATATATTTATATTTCCTGTTTCTGTTTATTTGGCTTACACTTCTACATCACTGTTCATCACTGAAGGAAGTCAGGACAGGAACTCAAACAGGGCAAGAACCTGGAGGCAGGAGTTGATGCAGAGGCCATGGAGGAGTGCTGCTTACAGACTTGCTCACATGGCTTGCTCAGCCCGCCTTACAGAACCCAGGACCACCAGCCTAGGGATGGCACCACCCACAATGGGCTGGGTCCTCCTTCATCGTTCACTAATTAAGAAAATGCCCTACAGGTTTGCCTACAGCCTGATCTTAAGGAGCCATTTTCTTAACTTGGGTTTCTTCCTCTCCAATGACTCTAGCTTGTATCAAGTTGACATAAAACTAGCTGTTGGATCCCCTGGAACTGGAGTTGCAGGCACCTGTGAGGTGCCTGACCTGAGTGCTGGAAACCAAACCCAGGTCTTCTGCAAGAGCAGCATGTGCTTTTTAACCACTGACAGTCTCTCTAGCCTCAATTTACTTTCAAAACTTGGTCCTTCAAAACAGTGAAGTTTTACCCAACACCTGAATCTTGGGCGAGATTTGAAACACAACTCTAGGCAGTAGCTGACATCTCTGCTGGTCCCTTTCAGCTTTCTAGTTAATGTTTCCTACTGTGCTCATAGGTATCTTCTCTACAACTATGCAAATTAAGAGCCATTAAAGCACTTGAGAGGATTGATATACACAGTACGGGGGGGGGGGGGGGGGGGGGGGGGGGGGGGGGGGGGGTGGGGTGTGTGTGTGTGTGTGTGTGTGTGTGTGTGTGTGTGTGTGTGAACTCTTTCTCCTGGCTTTTTCCTTTATGAAATGCCTTCCCCTAATTACCATCTACTTTCACAACTGGGGACTTTATCCTCTGACATCTCACACCATTGTAAGTGTGGTTTTCCTCCTTGAGTTCTTGTTGCTTCTGGTGGATGGCTGAGTGCCCCCAGGGAAGGGGCTATCCAAATGTAGTTCAAACAGTTTTGCAAAGACTCAGAGGAGGGGAATTCATCTAACATGAGTTTTTCCATCATTAATGTAACTGAAACGCTTTCACAGGCATTTATGGTTTTGTTTGTGTCTAAATATTAAATTGCTCCTTTCATCTTCTTGAATCCTTGGATCATTAATCCTGAAGGAAATCTCAGGTATTTCCCCAATTCCTTTGGCCTACCATGCAATGCACATCTAAAGATTATTATAATTAACAAGGGAGAGAGGCGCTTTTATAGAAAATGTGCTCTGACTTCCAGGATTTTGCTATGTGTCTGTGGCTTCTAGGTGTCCTGGCGCTCACCATACAGACCAGGATTGGCCTTGAACTTTTGCAATGATCCTCTTGTTTCTGCCACCCAAGTGCTGCTGGGATTGCAGGTATGTTCCACCGTGCCTTGCCCAATTTTAAGTCACCGTTTGCATCCACTCAGCCCCTGTGGTGTCCATAACTTTTCACCTGTCTTTTCAAGATCTCCCCCTTTGCCCCACCCTCTGAAATCTGTACATTCTGTTTCTGTTAAATTCTAATTCCTCAGCCTTCCCTTCCTCCCTAAGTCTGGCCTTCAGTGTTATGCGTTGAATTGCTTTTTCTGACTAATCCATATGTTGAAGTTCTAACTTTAGTCCCGCGCTGGTTATTTTTATGTAGCTGTGACAAACAGCTGAGAGACGATTTAAAGGAGGGAAATGCGTATTCCTGTGCACAGTTTCAGAGGGTTCAGTGCTGTGGGATGGTCTGTATGTCAAATTGCTCTGATTGGTCAATAAATAAAACACTGATTGGCCAGTGGCCAGGCAGGAAGTATAGGTGGGACTAACAGGGAGAAGAATTCTGGGAAGTGGGAGGCTGAGTCAGAGAGAGACACTGCAAGCCGCCGCCGCCATGACAAGCAGCATGTGAAGATGCCGGCAAGCCACAAGCCACGTGGCAAGGTATAGACTTATAGAAATGGGTTAATTTAAGATGTAAGAACTAGATAGCTAGAAGCTTGAGCCATTAGGCCAAACAGTTTAAACAACATAAGTCTCTGTGTTTACTTGGTTGGGTCTGAGCGGCTGTGGGACTGGCGGGTGACAGATTTGTCCTGACTGTGGGCCAGGCAGGAAAATTCTAGCTATAGTTCAGCCCGCATTTGTTTGGTTCCATGAGCTTTGGCAGAATATCATGACAGTGGGGACATGTGGCAGAGAAGGTTCTCACCTCATGGTGGACAGGAAGTAGAGAAAGGGGAAGAAGGGACAAACAAAATACTCTCAAGGATCTCTCCCCACGTGAATTTTCAGCTAAGTTCCAGTGTGAATGTCTCCAAAACCTTTCCAAATACCAGCTGGAGGTAACCAAGTATTCAAAACTGGAACCCGTGGGGGGACATTACTTCTTCCGACCAAAACTATGATCTCAGAATATGACCTCATCTTGAGATAGGATCTTTAAGGAAGGAATCATGTTAAAATGAAACCATCAGGATGAGGTAAAACAAGGTAGGCCTTAATCAATATAGCTGGTGTTCTTGTGAAAAGGGGCACAGAGAAAGATGCATGCAAGGAGGAAGGAGATGATGCTGTGAAGATAAACAGGAGAGGATGTCCATGTGCTGACGTAAGCAAGGACACGAGGCCAGGAGCACAAGTAGCCCTCCTTTCCAACAGCCAGAATGGAGGGACCTCCTGAATCAACTGTGGGAAAATACATTCTTTTGCTTAAGCCATTTAGACTATACACATTCCTAAGTATGGTAGGTAGGCACATTTATGCCCTCATTTATCCTTTAAATTGGGTAACCTTTCTGATCCTCAGACTTCTCATACGTAATGTGGGTAGAGGGTCCCTGCTATACCTATCACAGGAAAACACAAATGAGGGGTATATACTTGTGTGTTGTGTGTGTGTGTGTGTGTGTGTGTGTGTATGTGTGTGTGTGTGTGTGTGTGCTTGTGTATGTAAGTATATACACATATATAAGAGTGTATATAATATCATCGACATGAATGCCAGTGCTACCCACGTCTGAAGCCTCCTGAAGCTGTTCACCACAGCGTTCCTCTTCCTGGGCATAACAGAAGGACTGCGAAAGGACTCTGAGAGGCTCTCGAGTCCACAATGCCCCACTTTGAAGAGATCCTTGCAGCCTCAGCTCCGTTTCTGTTACCTGTGATTTGAGTGGCAGCCCTGGAGCAAGGAACCGCTTTGAGTGAAGAGGCAGGGGGGTGGGCTGAGGAGTTAATATCACCAGGGGGCTTAAACTTAACTCTTTCCAGAGCCTACTTATTTTTACACAGTAGGAGAAATAAAGCGCCGAGGAGTGGATGCTACAGAAATTCGTAAGGGAAGGAAGGAGTTCATTAGCAGTACATCACATTACACGAGTCAAACCGGTATCTGGTGAGTGAGATTTTTAAAATATGTAAAGTTAAGTATAATAAGCTGACGGTTTACTAACACATTCTTGATGCTCTTTTGTCTGTCTAGGAAACAATTTCGTTAAGAATTTGAAAGACTGCTGCTTTTATAACAATCAATGCTTTTATCAAATAACAAATAAAACGCAACTGTTTTCCCAGTAGTTTACACTCTTGTTGCATGCATTTTTATCTTGTCCAAATGGTACCCAAAATAACAAAAATTTTCAGTGATTCTACCCTTCTCAGTTCTCCAGAATGCCTCCAGATGGCATTAAAACTCTTTTCCCATCATATTCTATAGCATAATTTAAAAATTAGCAACATCTTAACCATTTAGGACTGTTGTATTTATTATTTCATGAGAAAATACAACAATGAAACTCATTAGAACTTTTAGGGTAATATCTTGAGTAACATATCTTATAGTCATAACTATTACGGAACATCCAGCCACCCTATGTAAGCCAGAGAAGCTCTACAGACAGAAAGAGGTCTTGGACAAAACAGAACACAATACTGCACCCCAGACTGTGGCTGCTAGTGAAGAGCACTTAGGTGTTTAGTAACGAGAGCAACGAACCAGGAACGGATACAATCACCAAGTCATGTCTATAAGCAGACATGTTTCATTCCCCAAAGGTGACCAAAAGAAACATTTTAAAGGAGGAAGCCTGTATTGTAAGGATGCTTGTGAGGCTGAAACAGTCGTTTGTCAGTTTCTGCTTCGGGGCCATTAGGTATTGTATAGGTATATCCCATAACAATAATGATAATGTTACTATTTGACATCGGCTACTTGTTGGCCTGGAGCTCACCAAGAAGGCTAGACTGACTGGCTGGTGAGCCCCAAGGATCTGCCTGTTACTGCTTCCCCAGTGCTGAGATTCAAAACATGCACCACAAGCCTCAGCAAACATGTTACCAACGGAGCCATTTCCCTAGCTCCGGGACCTCAATTTGGTATCATATTAATCATTAAAAACAGATGTATATTCTTTCAACACTGAGAAGGAAAAGATAAAAATGTAAGACTGAGGCACCTTCTAAGTGTCTTTTCTCATCTTTAAAAAATGCTTTACTTAAAAACATCAATGAACTCGTGAGATCTCAGCAATATCTATAGTTGTGTTTTTCACATATTTCAGAGGTGGGACTGCAGATGGCAGCCTTTTTAAATGACTTGGGGACTTCACGGGCATGTGGGACAGAATGTCCTCCAGTATGTGTAGAAAGTTCTGCAAATCTTATGTCAGTGTTAAAAGTCTCCAGCCAAATTTTAAAGGGCTTATCTCCATTCTTCCTTAGTACATACTCTCTAGTCTAATTATATTTCTACTTTATAAAGAAGAACATTTGCATTTGCAAGATCCCTTTTTCAATGCTAACGCATAAAACCTCAAAGTGCGTCTGTACCCGAAAGCATTTAAAAAGACATTATCATGAAAAAAGAGAACCATGGGCCTCCTTCCACTATGATTACCACTATTACAAGATACTTGCACTGTTTCGCTTTATAAGGCATATTAAAGAACAGTCATCTCAGAGAGAAACGTGAAAGACACTTACGATGTATTCGATGTGCCATTGTCTGGACTCTCTGGCTCCGCATCAGCTTTCTCTTAAAAAGGAAGTGGAGAGAAAAAAAACCCAACATCAGTCTCCCAGTCCTTAAGATTTAAGATTAAACATATTTCTAGGCTCCTATTAACAAGCTTTCAAAATGTGCAGCGGGAGGCTTTTAAAACATCTTTTATTGTTTGAGAACCGAATGTGAAAAATAATTTCGCTTTGGCAATACAATTGCCCAGGCACAGAGCCTTGAGTAGGTACCAAGGAGCTATTTGCAAACAAGCAGAGACATGGAGTGCAGACCTTGCCAGAAGATGAATATCTTACAGATGGAATCGGTTTCTCTCCACTACACTTTACACAAAGTTGAAGGAAATAAATTCATTAACATTGTACATCCAAAGCACTCTGAACCTTGATCCCTTCTGCTAACACGAGCCAAATGGGGTCAGGCTGAATTGGAACTTGGGAGAGAATCTCACAGAACACTGAAGCCATAGTCATGAAACGTCCAAGAATTTCACCCCATGGAGAACTCTGGCAGCAGATTTTGGGGCTCCCAATAAAAGCAGAGTAAGATATAAACCAGAAATCCTTTCTGACCATCTGAGAGGCAAGTAAAAGAACATCTCCATGTGACGTGGCTATTGGGGATTTAGTTTTAGGAGTTTGGAAGCAGTCCAAATTCTTTTCACAACAGGCATAAGGTAATACTTAATCCTGGGCCAACTGTGGTTTGAAATGTGCACCCTCATTTTGTAAGGAGCTCCTCTGTTTCTGTGGCAAGGGAAGGAAAAGGCTGCTCATGCTCTGGCTACTCCTGATGGCTCTGCAGTGCCAACAGCTGAACGAACCCAGTAGAGAGTTGAGCTGCAGGAGATGGGTCCAGGGGCAGCTGCTGACCTCTTTTGCTATTGCCTTCAAGTCAGGCCCGACACCTTCCAGGACTCTCTCTTCTGCTCAGGCCTTCTACCCGAACACTGGACTACGAGGAAAGTTTCACTTACACTATTCCAACACTGGCTTGTGGCCATATCATTTGGGGAATGACTTCCTGGATCATACAATGGACATATCCCAAAGAAACTGTCGTAACAGAGCTCAAAAGCCCACTCTGTATTTTAAACAATTGTGAGGAGGTAGGACAGCTGCACACATCTATCTCAGATGTAACTCTGCTGCATGTCTACATTGTGCCGGAACACTCACGAGAGACCGGTACTCAGTCCCAAGCCCATTCAAAGGGGAGACAGAAAAAAAAAAAAAAAAAAAAAAATAAGGCCGGGCGGTGGTGGCGCACGCCTTTAATCCCAGCACTCGGGAGGCAGAGCCAGGCGGATCTCTGTGAGTTCGAGGCCAGCCTGGACTACCAAGTGAGTTCCAGGAAAGGTGCAAAGCTACACAGAGAAACCCTGTCTCGAAAAGCCAAAAAAAGAAAAAAGAAAAAAAAAAAAAAAAAAAAAAAGCCACACCACCTATGTTGACACCAACCCGACTAGTTGGTTCCTGAAACCATGTTGAGATAAAAGCAAGCCCAACAAACTGATGCTTGCTGTAATACCCTGGGTTTTATATTAAGTTGGGTCTTCTGGGCAGAGCTGTGATAAGTTCTTTTAGGAGACATGTAAGGTCTAGTCAAGTGGCCTGGAAAATAATGATTTAGTACTTTCCAGAATCATTTTCCCAGAACAACCACCGTTCCTGCCACAATCCCAAATACAGTCACAGCACCTGTATTAAATGAGGGTCTAATTCTTCTCACATCCACTGAATCTCCTCCCCCTCCCCGAGTTTGGAGATGTGGGTTACATTTCCCGAGGAATAGCTGTCAGCAGTAATACGTAGACACCATTATGATGGAGGATATCAAATGTGCTCGGCAGTACTAGACAGAAAACATTTCCAATAGTTCATTTCAGAGAACAGGGAATCAGTATAAGATAAAGGAAAAGCTCGACTGGGTGTCTGAGTAAATGTTTTACCTTGACCAATAATGCTGCCAAGTAGCCCACAGGCTGAGAGGCCCCAGGCTGGATTGCACATGGGATCGGGGGCTGGAGGCATCCGGGGCTGGCTTCAGCATGGGGACAAAGCTGTGGCTGATTATCTCTGCTCTTAGCAGCACTTATGTTGTGGCAACAGGGAAAACAGAATAGGTTTGGGCCAATAGGAGGGCGGACATGGGGCCAAAAGGGACACTTACAGGGGCAGTCTGATAGTGGGTGCTCTCGGGAACCTCACTGCTCCAAGAGAGCGGCCCTTTCCGGGGGAAAGCGAGGCCAAGATTGGGACAGGGAATACAACTTGACTTTTGTCTTTCGGAAAGAAAGTACAAGCAAATTAAACCCCCAACATCTTTGAAAAATTAGGTGATGCAATTTCTGAAGTGAATGTGAAATGTTCCAGGGCTTGAGCTACTGAGAATCGTCACCACTTCACCAGGCCTCAGGGGAAAGTGACAAGGGTGAGGGACGCAGTCTCAGCACCAAGAGTTGGCAAGGGGTACTTGTACCCCACCAAGAAGACTACTGGGAGTCGCCTTAGAGTTAGCTCTTGGATGCCACCATTCTGGTCTCTTTGGGAGGGGATCTGCAATATTCATTAATAAGCAAGGTGGAAGAGGTACAGGGTGGACATTTTGCACATGGAAATAGAATTACAGAGACAAAGGGGGAAATGGAACCACAGAAAGGATCATATAGATACATATGAAAATGTATATGCATAGAACGCAAAATGTATATAAAGATATTAATCTCTTTTTACATTTTAGCGTGTGTGTGTGTGTGTGTGTGTGTGTGTGTGTGTGTGTGTGTGAGGTTGAGTCATGAAGGCCATGGCAGGTAGGTCAGAGGACAATCTGTGGGAATTGGTTCTTTCCTTCTACCATTTGGGTTCTATGATAGATCCCACGGATAAAGCGCAGGTCATCAGGCTTGGTAGCAAGCATCTTTATTCACAGAGTTATCTGTCTGTCTGTCCTCCTTTCCTTCCTCCACCTATTCTTCAATCTAACCATCCATCATTTGTGTTTGTGTGTGTATGATACATGTTTTCAGTTTCACATCTGTCTTCCGATGACCAGTCACTAACATGGAAAGTAGACCTTTGGGCTGAGGGTAGATTAGAATCTTTAAGGTACACTCACCATTGGGACAGATGTATTTTGAGGCACAAAACAGCTCAATCACTTAACAGGCCACTTCCTCTCTAACTGATTACATATACTGAGGGCTCCTGTGTGCCTGGTATTCTGCCTGGTGGAGGTAAAGATTAAAAAAAAAAATCTAATTCACATTCTCTTACAGACACTGAGTGCACTGCTGGTGTCCTAGGGGCCATCTTCCCAACAGGGACGCGTCTGGACATGTGGAGTCCATGGTGTTTTGTGTTCTGTTGTTCTTATGGCTTGAGGTCTTGTCTTGTATTTTTGGAAGAGGAAGAACATGAAGTAGGGTGGGAAGGGAGGAGGGGAAGATCTGGGATGGCTTGGGGGAAGGGGAATTAAAATGATCAAAATACAGCGTATGAGAATTTTTAAAAAAAGCATAATAAGAAAAACTAGCAGACAGGTAGTTTCTAATAAGGTTATGAGGAACTATGCCTTGTTTTTAAATTTTTTAACTGAAATGTTATTGAAGTGACTAAAATACTAGAAAAGGTCTCCCAGATAGACATGTATGAGGCTGAACTTTTTCACAGAGAAAATCTGTCTGTGCTGTGACTTTTCTTCACAGTTGTGTCGCAGGTAATTCATGCTCACAGCCAAAGAGAATTCGAGGATGGGAAAAAGCGATAACTTCACTCACTTTTGCTTTTTATTGTTACCCTGCAATTATTACTCTAAATAATACTAATACTTTATAGTTTTAGATATATCTACTTTAGATAATATCTATTCTCATAAATGTAATAAACTGACTCTCCATAATATTCACTGTTCAATTGTTACTTCTAGTGTTTCTAACAGGTATCTATAACTTTTAAGTATGCTGGGTGGAGGTGGCGCACGCCTTTAATCCCAGCACTCGGAAGGCAGAGCCAAGCGGATCTCTGTGAGTTCGAGGCCAGCCTGTTCTACAGAGTGAGATCCAGAACAGGCACCAAAACCACACAGAGAAACCCTGTCTCGAAAACAAACGAACAAACAAACAAAAAACCCCAAAAAACAAACCCCTCAAAACTTTTAAGTATATTTAATCTTTTATTTTTCACATTAAGAAGTAAAAGATTTATATGTTCTGAAGAAACAACAGAGAATAATCTTCTATTTCTTGATTAATCAGCTTCTTTTGAAAAATAATTATGTATTTTTATTTAATGTGTATGGATGTTTGTGCCTGCTTGCATATCTATGCACCACAGGAGTGCAGTGCCTGTAGAGACCAGAAGAGGGCGTCAGATCTCTTGGAAGAGGAGTAAAGACAGGTGTAAGCTGCTATGTGGGTGCAGAACCACGTCTGTAGGCCCCAGCTTCTGTCTTTACACAATGTAAAGTGAGGAGGCTCACACACACGTCTCTTCCTTCCATCCTTTCTCTCTCAACTCTTAAGTTGGTATATCTTTTGTTTCACACTGTCAAATTTAAAATCGTTATATTCTGTCCAATCATAACTATTAATGAGCCATCATCATTAATATTAATTTAGTTAATGAGTTAATCATTCTATTTGCTTGTAGGTCAATTAGAGAAATTATAAAACAATAGTGAGCACTTACAGTATAACACAAGTATTAGATAATAACCAACAAGGAGGTAAGAGTTGACTGGTGAAGAAGGAAACACTCCTCATCTGAACAATGTAAATGCTCCTGGCACTTAGGCCAAATGGTTCTCACTCTTACATTCCATCATTCCATGGGTTAGTTTTTCTCAAGTCAAGGCCAGGCCTTTCCTAAAAGACTGCTAAACAGTATGTACCTTTAATGCATATAAAATGCATATGTAGTTGATGTGTATAGGTGGTTTTTAAAAATTAAAATGGACGCCGGGCAGTGGTGGCACATGCCTTTAATCCCAGCATTCAGGAGGCAGAGGCAGGCAGATCTCTGTGAGTTCGAGGCCAGCCTGGTCTACAGAGCGAGTTCCAGGACAGGCTCCAAAGCTACACAGAGAAACCCTGTCTCGAAAAACCAAAACCAAAATAAAATAAAATAAAATGGACTATAAAAACAGCTTCCAGGCTGGACATAAACATTGGCAAGTCATCTAGCGCCTCCCGAGAGGCCCCAGTGGACTGCATCCTCTTTCCTGCCTTTCTGCCAGCTACCTAGAAAGAGAATTCCAGTTCAACCTCCCCTTTCTTTGCTGGATAGATTTCACCACCCAGGTATACGTTTCTCAGTCACTGCTGTTTCAACACATCACACAAATGGAGTCATGCTGCTGTTACACAGTCTTCTGAGACTGATTTCTGACACTCAAGAATAGGCTTTTTGGACTCAACTGTCAGGATGTACACAGCCCTGCCTGGGTTCATCCTTGTTGCTGGCAGCATCTTGCTACAGAAAGTAGACTGTGAGCTCCTGTTCAGACTCCTTGTAAGGGGCATTTAGATTTGACCCATATGAACGATGAATTGGCAAACATTCATCAACACCTTTCTCCATAGAACATTAGGAGCTCTGGACTGCAGGGCTTTCCTATGTTGTAAACTGGTAAATCTAAATTTATAGTTCTTCAGGGAGTACCATGGTGTGGAATGAAATTTCACTGTGATGTCTGCATGTCTCTGTGAAGCAATGAGACCCAGACTTTCTACTGTGCCATTTCTAAAAATTCAGTTTTGATTCAATGCAGTGATTTATTATCCCAATACAAATGGCAACTTTTTAACCACCACAATCACAAATTATAAGGCTAAATAATAAGATAAAACATTCCAGTGTTAGCCTTTTACTGTTTTCCCTGGTATTTTTGACTGGATTATGTTTTTAACTCTAATGAAATGACATTTGCAAACAGTTGGCTTTGATGTCTTTGTATTTGCTGAAGACACAAATAGGGCACTCCATTACCATCTTCTGAAAGCACAGTTTTACTGGTCTCTTAAAAACACCTGAGGTCATTTTTGTACATGGTACAAGGTGAGAGGTAATTTCATTGTTTCCCAGCCCAAGTATTCTAACAAGACACCTGCTTCTCCACACTGGCCCACGTATTAGCTCCCGTGGGATCCCAGTTTCCAAGCACTCAGTCTTGTAACCCCACCAGTCTCCTGCTACCTTTAGGACACAGTTCTGGTTGTTTCAACACTGGTAAAGACAAGGTTCAATCTTCTTCAGGTAAGTATTTGGCATCCTCATCTTTGGCTCTGTCACATAAATCAGAGGCCTAGCTTCTATCCACACAAACAGTTGAACTTTGGCATTGGATTGAATCTACAGTTCAATGTACAGAGAATTTTAATCTTCACAACACTGCTCCTTCTAATGCCTGTATCTGATATTGATCTCTCTATTCATTAGGTCATCGCTAATATTCCTCGATAGTTTGTAATTTACCCCATCACTATCTCATATACTTTTTCAGATTCACTGCTTAGTAAGTTATATTTTTATGCCAATGTCAGATATTTTTAGCTGTGATTTTTCATTTTTTTCTAAATCAAGAGAATGCAACTGACTGTGAATAGAGCACTGTTAAATTTTCTTATTAATCCTAATAATTCATCTGTAGGGTTTTTCAGGTATTCTATCAATATACTGATGATCTCATCACTTGGGGAAATGAGTTCTGACATTTCCACCCTAAGGAACACCACACTTTCCTTTTCCTTAGTTTACGGCTATGACTGTAAATTCTATCCGAAGGGGTCAGTCTTGAACTACTGCCTTTGCCCAAGCTTCAGAGGGTGTGAGAAACATTAAACACAAGCAGAAGGATTCCTAGAAAGTTCTTCCTTTTGGACAAGGGCAACTATTCGTGGAAATGACTTGGTCTTCTATTCCCAACTTGCTAAGACTTTTTTTTTCTAAATTATGCATATAGAATTTTATCAAGTATTTTTAACAATGTCCTGGATTAAATATATTTTCTCTTTTTGTAATTACTATGATGAATTACATATAGTGAATTTAAACGGAATCTGATTTTGAATTACTAGAACAAATAACTGTTACGCTTTGACATGTACTTTATAGATTGCTAGATTTAATTAGCAAACATCTTCTGAGGAGGCTTGTGCACCGGGCTCTTTAATGAAATCAGTTCACAGCTTTTCTTTCTTGTACGGCTCTTGTCGAGTTCTGACATCAGGGTTATGGTGGCCGGGGTGAGTGGGAAGCTGCCGCCCTTCCTACTGGACTGCCCAAAAGAGGGGGCCAGCTCCAAGCTAGAGTCTGCGCAGTAAGGCTGCGCGTGGTGGACTTCCTGGTTGAGAAGCAACCAGCTTTACCACTGTGTCAACTGACTTTACTCTTAAAATGACTGAGCCATTTTTAAAACAAATAGTTGTAGGATTGTTTCGTTACATATGTGAAATTGTTATATAAAGCAGGTAATTTCTAAACTTAGTCAATTATAGTATAAACATATAATAACATTCATTTAATCTAATTTTACCTTCAATTACCTAGTTTTTAAAATAAAAAAGTTTAATATTTACTTATGTATCTGTATATAGCCACACAGGAAAGCCAGAGGAGGGTGTTGAATCTCCTGGATCTGGGATTCCATGTGATTGTGAGCTGGGATCAAACTCAGGTCCTCTGCAAGAGAGGTACCCACCCTTCACTGTGAAGCCATCTTTCTAGCCCCTAGATTCTCAACCAACAGTTTATGTTCTCTCAGCTAACTGTAGTTACAATTCCACTGTCTGCTGATTTCTACTGCGGCCGTTGTGAGGTCAGCCGGAGGGGTTCTTTCTTTCCTATGAACTAAGTTTATTAAAGGGCATTCTGAAGCTCCCCCTCCTCCATGTCTCTCAGTCAAGTACACATGTGGCTTTTTTCCATTTATCCTGTCAGTACTACTCGGGTATCACGCAGCTCTGGGTTAGCTTTCCATTTGGATGATTCTCATGGTCCCGTCCTTCACTACGGGCCCTGTCACCCCTGTTTTGGGAATTCCAGTGAGCTGTGTGGTAGACTCTCCTGTCTCATCCCTGGGCTGCTGAAGTTCCATGTTCTCTTTTTTCTGCTGTTGGTCTTTCTATGCTACACTCTTCACAATGTCTTAAGTTCAGTTTTCCAGTTCATTAGCTTTATTCTCAACCCTGTCAAATGTGATATTAATCCTGCCTACGGAAAATTTAATTTCTGTTGTTATTTATGTAAAGGTGACTTAGCATTTCTTCAAATTTTCTTGATCTTTATTCTATTTCCCATCTTTTCTCTACCTCTTCTGTAATTTAACAAACATAATTCAACACCAATTTTATAATCCAAATACCAGAATTCTGATTTTACTTGGTTTTGTGTACAGCCTCTTTTTATAACTTTACATAAAGTGTTTTTCTTTTTTTTTTTGTGTGTTGCTTATTTTCTTGGGGATGTTATTTGTTTTGAGGTTTTTTTAGTTTTTGACTTTTTTCTGGTATTCCCATTAACTGGACCTCGATGCTGCCATCCTGGTTTTCTGTTTGTATTAGCCTCCTTTGAACTTTCCCATCTGTTTATCAGAAAAAAAAAAAAAAACCAAAAAGGTTTCAATTGTATATGCCAGATTTTGGGCTTAAACTATTGCTTATTGCTTTTATGAAAGTCTACTAATTTTTTACTTTATCGATCATATTTTAAATTCCTAAGGCCATTTAATCGGCAAGCACTTGTTTTTCAGAGCAATGGGTTTGCTCTTTTCACTTCAATCGATTCCAGGTCTTTCTGCAGACTGTGGTACACGTGCACCTCTGCGTCCCTCTGCCTTGAATGACACAGATTTCCCCTGGGGTCAGGCCTCCTCTCAGTGCTCACTGCTCCTCACAGGTTTGAACAACAGGCTGGTCAACTAAAGTAAGGTGCTGATTTCTGCATCAGAACACTGATGGAGTTTTCTAGAACACCTGTGCCTTGTGGGGGGCGTGAAGGGCTGATCTGCAAGAGGAGAGGGTATGTTGGCTGGAACCTCATAAGAGAAGAGGTGAGCTGGGAGCCCACCACCTCCTTTTGTTTCCTAACAGAGCAGGAGATACTTGACGCTGCATGTGCAGAATTCCTGGTGAGTCACCTTGCTGAGCATGTTGCCCCCTTTCCCAGGACTGAATTATGCCCACTCCAGATCTGGCACCACCTTAAGAGCCTATTTCGTTTCTCTTTAGGAGGAGATCTGGGCAACTGTTCATCTCTTAAGCAAATATTACTGCAGTTTTGGCTTTTGAGCTTTTAAAAGGAAAATCAAATGGAAAATTCTATGTATGGACTAGCTAGAATGGGGGCTTAGGGTGACAGGGGTGGAATGGTCCAGCTGTCCATCACGACATTCCATGTATAGTCTCCGGGGATTCAGTGGAGACCTACAGCCTGCCCTGGGGCTCCCAAGGGCTCTTCCCCGTACCAGCACATACTCTATGCTGTTTCTTTTTCTGCCTGAGTTATAATTTCACTGCTCAGGGCTGCTTTTCAGTAGGAGCCCATCTTTCTGTTTGCCAGATGTCATTTTCCTCTACTAGGGCTGCTGCTAATTTAGTCCCATTTCTATAGTGTCCTAGTCACTGAGTGAGAATGCCAAACAGGAGAGGAGGAAGTGCCTAAGATCAACCTGCCCCCTGAGCAAGCATTCTCCCAACTTATAAAGTGCAGACATACACCATGTGTCCCCATACGTGAATATACAGTGGGATATTTAACAGTCTAATACAATAGAAGCTTATTAAACCCCGAGAACTTGTCACAAAGAATTACAAACATTCCTCACTGGTACCGGTGCTCCCGGAAAGCCCAGTGCCAGAGGGCCATCACTCCCCCTGCCCACTGACCTTTCTCTATCTGTGCATGAGTTTTATGGAACTTCCCAGGACACTGTGTGGACATCTTTTCCTCCCAAACTCTCCTGCCTTACAGATGTGCAGGGGATGAGTCTCAGGTCCACAGACACATCTACCAGCTCAGAGTGATTTTTATCTTCCAACAGAGCTTTGGAACTAGCAAAGGCCGTTCTGTTCCCAGCTCACCGGCTGCTCGTGAAACCAACAAAGCCTAGTCTTTATGAGTGTGATTTTAGGACACAAACAGGGCAGCTTATGCATTTTTAATGCCCCAGACAACATTAATACCAATTTGTAGGGCCAAGGAAGAGAATTAAAACTCTTCTTCACTGAATGCTCCCCTCTCTGATGACAGAGCTCATGCGCTTCATTAGCCACTGATTCAATCAGGGGATCACTTGCTGTCCAGCCTAGTCTGCCTATTTCTGGAAGAAGGCACAGTATATTTAGCAAGTGTGAGTTCCCTTCACAGAGTCTAAGGTCAGTTATTGTGAAGCCTTCTGATTTGATTTCTTGGCTTATTCATTTTCTTTCAATTTAGGCATCTTGTTATTTGCCTTTTAATTTGTTTCCTTCATATATATATATATACTAGGGAGCAATGGACCATGGTCTTCCTTTCTTCTAGAATCCCTCTGACATGCACTACTCCATGCTTTGGCCCCCTCCCCCTTAAATATCCACACTCAGGGCCATCAAGAACCTTATCACACATGTCGGCGGTGCCTGAACAAAAGGCTCTCTCTTTTTCTCACTTGATTTTGTTTCCTAATGGCTTCTTTGAAACCCACTGCTCATCTTCCCCTCCCCAATCTCCACAGAAAGCTTTAGAGAGACGTTCTTACTTGGATTATTGTGACCAGAGGATACAAGTTGAGAGTCCTGAAAAAACAAGAAATAACAATTAATATTCTTATTTTCATTTTCCAAACCAAAGCTGAATACGTGATACATTACGCATTATTCAGAACCAAGTCACCACTCAAAACTCTGCCAGCTACTGTCAAGAGAAACATTTACATGAGCATGCTTGTTCAGAAGTTCTGGGAGTAGAGTTGACAATCGCAGTCATTTTTCAATACTGAATTGTTGTTCTGCTTCATTGAGGTGATAATTCACATCATACAAAACAAACATTTGGAAACAAGAAATTCTATGGCTTGTGGTACTTTCATGGTGTTGTATGACTACCACCACTACCTCAGTGCAGCAATCTGTCACTCAAATATCAAAGCCCCCACCCTTCAAGCAGCATCTCCCTAGCCTCCTCCCCCTGTCCCCTCAGCCCCTAGTAACCTACCGGTTTCCATCTGTGTCTACAGACTTTCCTACTCTGATATCTCATATACACAGAATCATACAACAGGTGCCCTTTGGAGTCTGGCTTTTTCAGTTAGAATGCCGCACTGGAAGTTCATTCTTGTTGGCGCTGGTATCAGTAGCCATCTCTTCCCTCCCTTTCTCCAACGCACCCTCCGCCAACTTCCTTTCTTCTTCTCTTCTTTTTTTGCCAAGGTCTCGCTATACTATCTCTGCTGGCCCGGAGCTCATAGTCCTCCTGCTTCAGGCTTCTGAGTACTAGGATTACAGGTATGTGCGAGGGTGCATTTTTATGGATGAATACTACTGGATATATGAGATGATATTTTATGCCTGCACCTGCTGATAAGTGTGTGGTGTATTTTGTGAGTTGTGCTGCTATTGACATGCACACAGGACACACATAGCTCCTGTTTTAAATCCTCCCCTGTACGTACCTAGAGGTAGAATTTGGGGTCTTAGGAAAATCTCTGTAAACTTTTTGAGAAGCACGAATGGTTTCCTGTGGTGGCAGAAGCCCTTCATTCCTCTCCGAAACGTATGAAGGCTCCAATTCCTCAACATCTTTGCCAGCACCTGCTATTTTCAATTGACTTTTTTTGTAGTCATCTTTGTGTGGGCAGAGCGGTATCTCATTGTGCTTTTTATTTGTATTTGTCTAAAAACTAAAGATGTTACGCATTTCTCCACATAGTTGATGACGATTTTCATTTTTAAAGAAATACCTATTTAGATAATCCATCATTTTAATGGAGTTATTTACCTGTTTGTCATTGAGTTGAAAGAGTCCCCCACGAAGTTGATACTACATACTTACTGGATATAGGGTCTGCCAATAATTTCCCCCTTTTTCTAGTCTTTTTCCTGTTACTGATAATGTCCTCTGATGCATAAAACTTCCACATTTTTAAATGCATTTGATTTTTCTTTTGTTGTTCATTCTTTGGGGCTTGCATCTTAGAATCTATCACCGAACCCAAGGTTGTGGAGATATAACCTTGTGTTTTCTTCTATGAAATTTATGGCCTTAGTTCCCAGATTTAGTCACTGATACATTATATTAATGTTTTCAGTCTTAACTCATTTGCCTCAGAATGTGCCCTACTTCTAATACCTCTCCAGACGAGGGCCGCCAGCCCCATCTTGAGTGGACACACTCTAGTGAGCAACGGTGGTCATCTCATTGTGAGGGACACAAAGGTCATGATGCATAACCTTTTACCTGCAAGGGCATGAATCCAGTATTACTCTGTATGTTAGATTTAGTTACTACTCAGGTAAATAGAGACTGAATCTGATTTTATTTGTATTAAAATGAAATGTGAACTTCTGTCTTGAGAATTTAAATTTTCTTTCTTTGCAAAATTGTTTTTTAACATAAACTATAAGGGTGAGTTATAGAAGAATGAACTGAGATGGTAAGAGTGTAAATAAAATGTGTAGCAGTACATAAAAATCTAAAACTCCTATATAATTCTGATATGTGGAATAAAAATCTAGTGAAATGGAATTAACTACTAATATATGACTTGACGTGTTTCTACAGAATTTTGCTCTAGGAATGCAGTTGCTAACAGGCAGGGGGAGTCATTTAATAGGACCAGTGGCATTTAAACCCAAGTAATAATGTCTATTTTAAAAAGGAAACCCTCTGGAGTAGTATGGAATGAGCCAGGCTGTTGGGTAGGAGCTGTGTAGCCTGAGTCACACAGAAGCCCAAGGAACCTTTCTTAGTATAATGAGCTATTTGCCTTCAGATGAGGAACAAGTTTAGTTCTTACTCTGAAACTCAGTTTTTGGAAAACTACTGCATGAAGATGAAATAAACAAAGTGCTCTTGAAGTACTGGGCTGAAACCTAATCTGCAAAATGACTTTGGCCTACTTTGGGTAGATTCTGCAATAGAAAAAAAAAAAAATGTCCACAATTAAAGACTCCAGATGGGTTGGTAAGCTTTTCTTTTCCAATTAATTTGGAGTTTATATATGGACACAAGTTTGTTTTAGCGTGAAAACATTTTGAGCCTTAGTCAGTCAGCTTCCCCGTGCTGTGTGTAGGCTGTGGCTCCAGGCGGAAGAGACTCGCCATCAATGGACAAGGATGGTTAACTGGCATGGATTTCAGCACTCAGCTCATGCTTCTAAAAACAGAGCAGTGAGGCCTTTTCTGATTGTCTGCCCACACTAATGGGAATGGAACGTTTGTTTGCTGATGGATCCTGCAACTTGCATGATTGCTGTTGGCATCCACTCTTTTTAAGTAGAGAAATGGGATGAGCTTACAGTTGACCTGAGTCATCATTCCTACATCCTAGAAGATCAAATTTTATTTTAAAAACCCAACTGATTAATGACTTATTATTTCATTTTGCATGTGGAGAGAAAGAGAAACAGAATATGCTTAAAATAATTGCTAGTAAAAACATCACTACAGAAGTCTGTATAGAAACGCTATGAATAAACTCAGACTTTGTTCCTACTGTGCTGATGTCTTTCTGGGTGATGTACTAACTACGAGATATTAGCTCAAAAAATACTAACTTGATGAACTCCAATATTCTCAGATTGCCATTCTTGGGGTAGAAATGAAATCTCATTTTTCTTTTTCTTTTTTCTGTGTGTGTGTGTGTGTGTGTGTGTGTGTGTGTGTGTGTGTGTTGACGAATTCTGGGAGTCTGTTCTCACTTTCTGCCGTGTTTGAGGCAGGGTTTCTCTCGTTCATACTTCTGCACTACATATGCCAGGCTAGCTGGCCCACGAGCCTCTGTGAGCATCCTTGTCTCCACTCTCTGTTTTGTCCTATGAGTGCTGGGGTTACAGATGCTTGATATTGATCCGGCTTTTAATGTGGGGTCTGGAGATCTAGAAGCAGGCCACCAGACTTACATATCAAGCACTTTTACATAGAGCCATCTCCCTGGCCCTTATCATCACTATTAACGACAGCTGGCCCAGCATGTCGTTAGTCTGCTCTTGGAGGCATTCATTTCTTTAAGAAAGCACAGGATGCTGTCTTAACCCTAATAAACTATCTGCCACCCTTCCCTGACCAGTTAGCTGTGAAATCCCAGAGGCCTCCACTGTGTGCAGACCGTTCCTTCTTCGGGGAGCCAGTGCCAGTCTGGGTCACAGCAGAGGGAGATAACTTCGGTCTCCAAAGGGCCCAGAAGCTGATGTCCTTTCCACTTTGATGTACATGCCAACTATCCAGACACCAACATATTTGTAGCTCCTGCCTCAAAGCTTCTTCCTTCTTCTGTTAGCAAATGCCTGGAGAGTGCCAGGTCCTGCTGTGTATTGTCGTTTTCACCTCCTCCCTGACCTTTCTCTGGTCAGCTACTTCAAGATTATCCCAGTGAGTTCAGTGAGTCAAGAGTGGAGGGTGCAGAGGAAGGATTCAAACTCTGGCTCGAAGTGATGTCAAGATGCTGTATGAGTGCTTCCACCTGTGTGGTTCGTCCAAGTCCCCTCTGAGGACACAGGTCTCACTCGCTTCTGTAATTCAAGGGTGTCTTGCTCTCTGAGACCTTCCTGACTCTCAGGGAGACATGGTTGTTTCTTTGTTTTGTTTTCAAGTACGAGATTTTAAAAGGAAAACTATATTGAGGTATAAATGCACATATGTAAAGAGAAAGAAAATTGATAATGTCAAAAATATCTTACTTTTATGACTGTTTTAATCCAAGCATGGCTCTGTAATAATTTAAATAGAGTTCAGAGATCCAGAAAAAACAAATTGCTGTCATCTCGTATCAGGACATTCCTCAAGTTTATGTGTTGTTTCTAGCTTGTCAGGGTCACACTTTGAATGTGTTATTCTGATGGTCAAGTGCACAATGTGGAGGATCAGCCTTCCTGACTTTAAGGAATGACTATATCTGGGAACTTATTTTGAAGTTCCAACACCAGAACTATTATTTGGCATCTTGGGAATCCCGAAACCCCTTAAATGTGGTATTTAACTCATAAATAAAAAAACTGTAATTTTGCTCAAGACAGAAATAACTAGGCACAGCAGTGTCCAGGAGATCCCTTTAATGAAGTCCTGTAATGAAGAACATGTTTCATAAAATGTACCATGTCATTCAAATCCAATGATGCCACATCAGCACATGTACCACTGTGATGGTTAATTATCAACTTGATTGGACTGAGAAGCACCTAAGAGATTAGCAAAACACATTGCTGGCTGTGTCTCTGAAGCATTTCCAGGAGTATTTGGACCATGAGGCTCTGACTTGTAGAGGGACGAATTCCTTGACAGATGAACTACATGGTGGAATTATTAGGAAATGGTGATGGGTACGAGACAGTAGGTCACTGAGCACGTCCACTGGACCAGGTCCTTCCTTGTATCCCCTTTCCTCTGCTTCCTGCCACTATGATAAGAACTGCTCGGCTCACCAGGCCCTTCCCTCCACAATGGATGGAATCCTCTGAAGCTGCGAGCCTACCCGATCCCTTTCCCCTTACCCTGTTTCTGGTAGTACGGTCACAGCACTGAGAAAAGAACTACTCTAACTACCAAGAAAGGAAACCTTTGTAATTAGCGGTAAGATGCCATTGACTATAAAACACAAACCAATTTTAGGCCTCTTGAAACAAGCTGTTTCAATCAATGAAATAAGAAGTTTTTCCAGCTATGGTTCTGGAAGAAGGTAGTACTCATACTGGTGCCAATGGAGACCAGAGGAGGAGATCAGATGCCCTGGAGCTGTGAGCTGTCCGGCTCTTCATGCTGTGTCATCTCTCCAGCCCTTGCTGAGGGTGGTTCTTAAAGATGACGGCTTTGTTCAACTTTTTGAAGATGACTCCACTCACATTTCTCCTTGTTTATGAGTTCATCATCAGAATTACCCAAAGCTAGAAATGGAAAAAATTTTGTATTTTCAGATGGCTCCTGAAGCTAATTACCACGGGGAAACTTAACTGTCCAATTTTGGTAGGTTTCTGTTCACTCAGCAGTCATTTTAATTTCCTTAAAATAAATTGATTGATTGACTGATTGTGTGTGTGTGTGTGTGTGTGTGTGTGTGTGTGTGTGTGTGTGTGAAGGTCAGAGGATAACCTAGATGAATCAGAATCAGTTCTCTTCTTCTACAAATGTGAGTCACAGGGATAGAACTCAGGTCCTCAGGCTTGGCAGCAAGTGCCAGTGCCTGCCGAGGCATCTTTGCTGGCCCCAAGCAGTGTGTTTCCTTTCATTCTGCGTCTACAAGGCTCAAGTTGACAAAATATAATTTATAGTTCATTGAAATGTTTCTTTTTGAGGTAATGTGAATCACAAAGCTTCAGTGCAAATATTGCTTTGGAGTTGTGAGGCGTGCCACCAACCCAGAGGAGACGTGTGACACACCGGCCAACTGCAGGCTCTTCCTTCCCTTCACACTTGCTAGCGCTCATTCTCCTTCTGCTGAATTAAGAGGAAGGCAGTCAATTCTCATTTCTGTAATGATGTTAGAATTCTGTAGAAGGCTTTGAAAACCACTCAGCGAGACTAGTTCCGGATGAGGGCTGATGCACCAGATTCATCGCTCCTGACCACGTGACATCTCCCAAGATGCCCCTGGGTTTAGACGTGCATCCCTATCCAGCACGGAAAGCACACCGCACTTGTCAGCTCTTTATTTGCATTTCAACTTAGGAGATTGCCGCAAAACGCGGGGGAAAGGGGCAGCGCGGACTCGTTTTCTTCTCTCTTGGCTGAAATACCTGGTAATGAATGGCAGCCAATTTACAGGAGTCACGCATTGTTTTCTTTACCAAATCCAATTACTTTTGAGATTTGAGGAATGAGGCAGAAA
This sequence comes from Peromyscus attwateri, assembly GCA_902168425.1. Classification (NCBI taxonomy): domain Eukaryota; kingdom Metazoa; phylum Chordata; class Mammalia; order Rodentia; family Cricetidae; genus Peromyscus; species Peromyscus attwateri. The sequence goes on along the minus strand of CABHPP010001499.1, from coordinate 5,920 downwards.
TGCCGGGCCGTGTTTGTCTAGGGAACTGTGAGCCCAAATCAAGTCCCCAGAGGACAGAAAGAAAAGCCAAGTTCATTATCAACTGACGTTGCTTTAGCATGTATCTTTTGATACTTAGACAAAAATGAAAAAAATTCTCAGAAGTGTTTAGCTAATTAAATTAGTGACACTGGAAACTCAGAATGGGCAGTAAAATCGACTTTTCCTTTTGTGAGAGCAAATGACACCCTTAATCTTAATAAGGTCTTAATTCCATTATTTATTAGTCGTTTTGAAGATTTTTTTTTGTCCCTCAAATTCCATAAGCAGTTCTAGCTCAATAATGCAAACACTGATAGTCTAATCAATCAGCTGCACTGTCCGGCTGTCAGGAAATTAATTAGCCGAGATAAGGGTACAGAGAGACGCTCTCTAGGATTGGAGGCCAGCACAGCCAGTGGGGAAGCACCTGCCTCCATGGGCGAGGCTGTGGACTCCACTCCAGAACCACGACGGAGGCCGTGCACTCTACGGTAAACCCTAATGACTGTCTTTGCAACAGGCAGAATCCTGGCACCCTCCAAGACAGTGATGCTGTTAATTCCACGGCCCAGCGAATGTGCCACCTCACAGGGGAAAAAGGCTGCTGAAGATGTAATTCAGCTAATGATTCCAAAGTAGGGGCTTCTTCAGGGAAGCCAGTATCATCTCAAGATTCCTGATAAGACAAAGAAGGAGGTTAGAGGAAGTCAGAGAATCCAAGACAAGCAGAGGTCAGCATGAAAGGAGCCCTTAGCAAGGAAGCTTCCAGAAGCAGGCAAAGGAAGAAACAAAGTTGTCCTTGGAGACTGTCTAAAGAGCTGAGGCCTGCCCAGAGCCTGACTGCAGTCAGTGAACCTGACCTCAAGGCTCTGCCCCACAGAGTATCGAGACAACAAATGTGTGTTGTCCTCAGACACTAAGTGTGTGGCGGTGTTACAGCCAAGGCTGGAGACAGCTTTATTTCATTGTAAGAGTGTGTTGTCCTCAGACACTAAGTGTGTGGCGGTGTTACAGCTGAGGCTGGAGACAGCTTCATCTCATTGTAAGAGTGTGTTGTCCTCAGACACTAAGTGTATGGCAGTGTTACAGCTGAGGCTGGTGACGGCTTCATCTCATCATACAAGACAATGATCAGTATTCTCAGCGAAGCTCTTTGAGAGAAGGCATTAGTAAGAGCAACCATGCTCCTGCACTGTAAATCATTTACACGCTCTTTCTCAGGGACTCAAACAAACAAACAATCCCAGGGGTGGGTTCCATGCAACCCCTACAGTGCTCCTAAATAGGATAGTTTTCATTCATGTTTGAAATTCGCTGCCTTTTCAGTAAATAATAGTTTATTTCTCAGTAAAAACAAATTCGATAACTTCTAGCTATTTGTTTTAAAATGTGGGTTTTCCACAGGTGTATCATCATATGTTAGATCACTGGAACATGTTCATTTTGTGAATGTGAGTGCACTTTTTGTCTTGTGTTTCCATGACCACTCCAGGCTCTAGAAACCACCATTCTGTCGTCAAATTCTGTAAGTCTGACTATGTTAGAGTCTACACAGAAGTAGTAACACAGTATTTTTCTTTCAGTTTCGGCTTATTTCATTTAGCACTCACACACACATATACATATATTTATACACATAAATACACATATACATGATAGACCTTATATAAATGCACCATGTATCTGATTATAACATACGTGTATACATGTCATATATGTGCTATGTATAAATGATATGTAGCATAATATACCAGAAATAAAACTGTAGTTAATATTATATTGACTGTATCATACACTGAAAATTTGCTAAGAAGGCAGATCATGTGCATATGTGTGTGCGTGTGCGTGTATGTGAATAGTGAGACCTAAAATAAAATCAAATGTTGACACATGGGACATTTCAAATTCCTGGGAGAAAAATGGGCTAATGTGTTAACAGTGCTACAGTAATTTCCTAACTGCTACATAGATGAGAGTTACAGTCCCAATTCCCACCATCCACATTTTTTTAAAGCTAAAAAACACGTTAAAATTAGAATAGAGACCATTGTTATAATGTTGGAAAATGGAGGATTTTCTTCCCTCTGACAGAAAAATTAAACACTTTTCTAGATAAAAGGCACATAAATAAAGTTATAAAATGATTCCATTATATGCACTAGACAAATGAATAAGATAAAAGAAGTTACTACAAATCATTTTTATGAAGTGGCAATAGATGTGAATGGGCAATCCACAAGGGAAAAATAGTCATTGCTAAAGCTAGAAGTAATTGGGGAAATGCAAATTAAAACAATGAGATATCAACTTTTCATCCATCATGCAGGCACAATGATAAAACCTTGGATAGTATTAATCATTGGCTAGGAAACATAAAAGGATTTCCTGAAACACAGCCAAGTATAAATGTGGTTTCCAGTGACTCCATATCATAATTTCTGTCCTTACTGGGGACAGTCAATGGCAAGCACACAAAGGGACATTCACAAAGAGTGCTTGTTATACTGGTGTTTGTGGTAACAGAGCATAAACAATCTGTCTACCACTATGAATGGAGAAAATAAATCAAGGCAAATCCACACTACCCAATATTTTGATACCGCCCACAGTCACTCAGGAAGTCTTCCAAGTACACTTTGTCAAGGGAAATATAATCAGCTCTTAGGAGGTTGAGGTCGTGGCTCAGTGGGAGAGTGTTTGCCTAGTAGGTGCGAGGCCTTGGGTTTGATTCTTCGCAAGAAAGAAAGAAGGAAGGAAGGGAGAAAGGGAGGGATGGAGGGAGGAAAGAGGAAGTGAAGGAAAAAGGAAGAAAAGAAAGAAGGAAGAGAGGGAAAGAGAGAGCAGCAGAAGCCTAATTCTTAGAACAGAATTTATCGTCTTAGTGATGGCAATGGACAATTGTTTCAGTGATTCACTCTAGAAGGTTGTGGTATTTCTGTAGAAAACAGACTGGCTGGGGATGTCACTGACTTTCCTACTTTCCTTTCTTTCTACCTGTTTAATTTGATCTTTGATAGTGAATACTTAGCTACAAGTCAGTTACATGGCTAGGAAAGTTACGGAAAGCTTATTGGACTCAGGTATACTTTAAGTGTGTCTTGTGGATAAGTTCCTTTAGAAGATACAGACATCCCTTTTAAATCTCAGGAAATTTATGTTGTAAAAGGATAGGCAGAGAAGTTAAATACTACATGCCTCTAATTCTAAGGCATCCATTTTTAAGATTAACCATTAAAAACAGCTATCTGGTGTGTGGGGGGAGGGAGGGGGCATAGGATCTCCCCAAATGTATGAAATGATTGCAAGATGCTTCTTGATCTCACAAACACTTAGATAAGTGGTTCTCAACCTGGGGGTCAAACGACCCTTTTACAGGTCACCCAAGACTATCGGAAAACACAGATATGTACATTGCAATTCATAACAGCATCAAAATTACAGTTATGAAGTAGCAAACACAAATAATTTTATGGCTGGGGGTCACCACAACATGAGGAGTTATATTAAATGGTCGCAGCATTAGGAAGGCTGAGAACCACTGACTTAGATAAAACAACAATTTGCAGTATATGGAAATGTGAGGTCACAAGCTTGATACCCACCTCAGTGAACACATACATGCTTACAAATTACGGAAGGCCAGAATCACATGCCGCTGGCCGATGTGTTTACAGGGGAAAAGGTGATGAAGGGCCAACATACCACCTGTTACAAATGTCCACACACACACAGGGCTTCTCTCTGGTGCTATAAGTGCTCACCTTATTTGGGAACGGAAACTTGCTTGGTTCCACTTTGCCAGGAGCTTGAATAGCAGAAAGTGGAGGAAGCCAGGTCATCTCCTAGAGGTGGGATGAAAAACAGTCTTTTCAAACTGAGTCCTCACCATCAAAAGCACGCAGAGTACCACATGGCCATGCTTCAGAGGGCACGAAAGGATGGGAGTTAATAAAGGCTAAGGTTAAAACAGATTGAAACTCATTCTTATAATGTGTTTCCTAGATTCAAGGCTCCCCTAATACCTCAAAAAGAAAGGACTGTCCCATTTTCACGGCATACAAAGAAAGGGTCAAATTATTTACACAAAATTCACAGGATATCTCTGAAGGCATGCTTCAGACAGCTGGAATCTTAGTGCTCTTTCTTGGATGAATTGTCTAAACTATTAGAGATAAAGAAGGAAATCCCAACCAGCTCCATAAATCACTGCAGTCTTCATAAGAAATGGGGGGGGGGAAATGAGAGAATCAGGCCACATACATGGAGTGAAGAGAGAAATGGTGTCAACCTTACAAGCCAGTATTAAGAACACAACTTGAGCTCAGTGTGCAGTGACCTGCCACATGCTCTTGGACACTGCTCTCTGAGCTAAGGGAGAGGAGTCTTAGTGTTCACACTTATTATTTTCCTTCAATGCTATCTCTTAGAAGACAGCTGCCATCAATAACTCATTAAGGGATTCGATTGACTTCTGATGACCAAGGGAATCAGTATAGTCTGAAAACAGGCCCTGAACCATGCTTCTGAATTGGCCTTCACTTTCAAACCTAAGCAAACATGAGCCACAGCTGATATTTTAAAAAGAATAGTAAGACATTTGCTGTGGGAGGGAGGCTGTGTCCTCACCAGCCTTTGGTAGGCAAGGTGTTGAGAAACGATAGTTCAGGGTTTGGGACATCAAAGGAGGGTCTGGTGGTTTCTTCTCCCAATAACCCTCTTCTGAAGAACCTCAGAGGGGGCAGAATTCACACAAGAGCCAAGAGAGAGTGAGTACTCTATACCACCCAGTAAGCATTAATGGACCTCCACCATCTCCCCCCACGACACATGTGCCACAGGCTGGAGGGTTTAGCAATAAGCTCTCCACACGTCCCCTCTCCAGTCTGTACACACCAAGTGACCCCATGTCCTTATCTCCCCCCACTTCTCCTCCAAGGAAGCAGGACTGCTGGGTTTGTATTCAGGGTGGCATCTGACTTCGTCCCTGGGATGAAGAATTAGCTCATCGTGTTCATGAGTGGGCCACTTGTTGGGGAAGTGACCAGATCTCTCAGCTACATTTTTTGCTCCCCAAGTAAGAAAGCTATCAAGATACAAATGGGTTTTCTTCACTTCCCCTATCATGTTCTGTCTACCAACTGGCTCGTCCACAGAACAATCTCTCTGTGGTTTCTTCACAAGTTTTCCCATTTTTTCTTTTCACTTAAATGACTGGCTAGGATACAGTGGGGTCAGATCTTTTACAGTGGAAGCTAGTCATCAATTACAGATACTTGACCTGTTTCTCTGTTTCTCCATTCTGAACTGTCTGATGTGTCCCTAAGGCCGCCCCAACTACTCAGTAGCTTCCTTTGCAATCAGTTTTTCACTCACACAGTTTAGACTGTGTGATCTTTAGGGCTCAAATTAGATAAATACAACATAAACTAATTACTTATGATACACATCGGACTTCTATGTACATCCCCAACATGTTCAGCTTCCCTCCGATTATTGTATGCTGTTTATACACTGGCATGCTATATATGTGTATGTTAAGTTTTGTGTCTGATTTGTGACCTTACAGCTATTGAGAAGTAACTGACATAAGAGGTTAATGAACTATAAATGACTCAACTTTCTTAAGGACATGTTCTACAAATAGCTTCTCACAAGTGACGCTTTCAGAATTTATTACACAGTTCCCCCAAGACAGAGCTAGCAAACAAGCTTTAAGAAAGTGCCAAGCTGTGCTCCCTAAGGGAAGGAATGGCGTCCTCCTGGTGTTTGTATCCTGATCCCTGACCACCCACTCATTCCCTGCACAACATTTACTGAAGATGTGCAGGCACAGGGCTCAGTACTGAGTTATAAAGTTAGTGTATCAGTCCGGGTAGTATTTATAATCACCATTTCTTCC